>PVJI01015471.1:0-41046 GCA_004026765.1 Micronycteris hirsuta
ATCTTAGAGAAGAGCAGCTAAAACTTCTGGAATTTTCTAAGTGATGAGGGTGATGAATGTCTTTTGTTGTGGTGAGGTATGTCTTGGCAGGCCTCTGGGTAGTTGCAGAGTGAGGGCAGGTCACCAGAAAGATGAAGGTTTGATCAGAAGCTTGGAATTTTCAGCTGTGAACCTAAGAAATGTGTAAGCCTGCAGAGAATTTTTATGGGTCTATTTGAGCCAACTGGACAACAATTGCTGGGGAGCAAAATCTCAGTGGATTGAGAATATGCTCCAGAGCACGGCAGTTTTGCAGCTTATTTTATACAGCACAGTGAAAGCCAGAGGCTGCATGGGTTCCATGAAATCCACTGGCAATAGATTATGGAGGCGGAAGAAAGCAAAGAAATTTCTGAGACTGGGAAAATGTAAAATAAATAGACACATACTTTGTTTAGGTTGGTGGTTACAGAATTGGTAGCAGTTCATAATTAACAAAATAACAATTACAAAGAAAATTGTTTTTGTCTCTGCTTGGTCCAGTGAAGGGTCTGTAAAAAGGAGCAATAAATAAAATACTAAAAAAAAAAATACTATAAATAAAATACTAAAAAATAAAAAAAGCGAACCACTTGGTGGCTTTTTGTTTAGTCACCATGTTGTCCAGCCACCATATCTCCCTAGTACTAAAATATTTTCATCACCTTATTAAGGCCCTGTACCCATTGAGAGGTGCTCTGCATCTTCTCATCCCCTGACTTTGGAACATACCAACCGTAATTCTGTCTCCTTCTTTCTTTTGTGTCTTGTCCCATATACTATGTCTAATGTCCCCTGCCAGCCTGTACATTTGGTGCTCCCATGTGTACCAATATGAAGGAACTAATCTGAATCTTCAAGACAATATTCTTATTTCCCACCCTGTGTCTTACCCCTGATGCTCACCCAAGTCTTGAAGAACGGCACGCCCACTTCACTGCACCAGCTCCAGTGCTCCTTCCTCAACAGGTAGGATGGACCCTCACTCATATTATTCTGCTTCATTCTGAGCCACCCCCAAAAACCCTCCTCCATGGCACTTTAGGTCCCCGCAAACCCTTATAATATCTAACACCCCCCCACCTCTCAGGCTTTACAATTTTTCATCTAAACTCTGAGCAGACCCCATCCCTCCCTGGCCCCCTCTATGTTCACCTCTGCTTATACACAACCCACCTCTGACCAGGTCTGCAAGTAACTCAGCCACCTATACCAGGAGTCCCTAAAAGCCAGAAAGGAATAGAACGAGAGGAGAGGTTTATTTCCCACTTCCCGGATTCTGGTTGCAAACTGTCTAAGGACAGTCACATGAAATTTGTAAAAAAATTGAGGATACTAATGTTTTCCCGGAGATGAAGATCAGAGAGGATCTGAAAGAGGGTTGTTCAATGCAGGTATGTGTGCGGCTGATGTGATAGAGACCTGCATGTTTACCAGAGTAGTTGAGGTTTATGTCAGAATACCTTCTAAAATCTCTGTGATCTTACTTTTTCATGGTGCTATAAAAATGGATGTGGAATGAGGACACCGTTGATGGTTAAATCATTGCAGAAGTGTCTTCATTCCTGTTGGCACATCGTCTCAGATTTTGAGTCAAAGGCTGCTTGGAGGCAACCTGGGGTCCCAGGAGGATTGGGGGGCAGTCAGGTCACCTCCTCCTGTGAACACCAAGTCAGGAGAGAGTGAGAAAAATTGGAAATGTTTATTTGGAGGGTTGTAGCCAGATAAGGACAGAAAGTGGTAGACTTGAAAATATGGTAAGGAGGGACACTGTGAGCAAGATGACAGGATCAGCTAATGAAAAGTAGGTGATGTCAGAGTGAAACATGCATGAAATAAATTTAAAAATAGAATAAATACCATGCAACAAGGCTGTGAGACAGAGTTCAACACCCTGATTTAAAAGGTTTTAGAGATTTTAAGAACAGGAGAAGTAACATGGGCATCTGTGAGTGCTAATTGGCTTTATGTAAAAGTAAAGCAAAATTCATAGAATACTGACAGGATGTCCTTTTACACCTTGACTGTAAAGGTCTCCAACCAAGTTATGATTCTACCCTTCCTCAGAGAGTGGGGAAAGGGGAATATCAAGAATATTAAAATTCAAAGTAATAGGCCCAGGCTTTTGAGCCAGACATATTTAGGTTTGACACTCAGGCAAGAAGCTTTCCAGGAGACATGTCTATTTCAAAAGGCCAGAGAAAGAATATGCATTTACCAAATTGTAATTACATTTAAAAAAGGTATGGTACCTTCATAAAAAGAATGAGAAAAACACTAGCTGCCACTGAGGGACTGAAATTCCAGAAAGCTAGGAGGGGTGAGAGGGCATGTGGACCACGCAGTCTGGCTGATGGCTGGAGAGGAAACAAAGTGGGAGGTGATACCGAGAAGGGAAGAAGTTAGGGGCACAGAAGCAAATCAAAGAGGAGGAAGGGTAGAAAAGGTGGGCAAGCTGTAGTGGCAGGAGAGCTCAGGTTTGTGTCCAGGCATGGCAGTTTTCAGAGTGAGGGCTGAGGTTTTCAGTGTCTGGCTCAGACCAGGGCACTGCTCCTCTCAGTTCAGGCAGATTCAGCTTTACCCAGAAGCACCTCAAAAATGCAGTATATAGCTTCCCCAGTACCCCAATTCTCCTTATCCTGAGGCTGCAGTTGGCAGTCAGTGCCTACATCAAGTGAAGGCTGAGAGGCAGACCTGTGGTGAGTGTTAGGGTACCTTTTTGAAAGGGATAGAGGCAGGGTGTTATTGTAACTTGCTAGATCAGTGGATTTTTGGTAGAGTTTGCATACAGTGTGTAGATTATTGGAAGTCTTCCAAACATGAACATAGATGTATTTCCAATAATTTATTTTATCTAGTTTCAGAAACATTTGGTAATTTTCAGGGCATACATCTTCCATGTCCTTGGTGAATTTTCCCCCAAGTATTTTATTCTTTCTGATGCTTTTTAAATGAAACTGCTTTATTAATTCTCTTTTGTGTTTCTTTATTGTTTTTTAAAAGAAATGAAAATGATGCTGACTGTTGATTTTACCTTTTGTAACTGAAACACATTGATTAATTTTAACAGTTTTTGCACAGAGGGCAAATTCCTGCATATAAAATTATTTGTCCCACTGACCAGTGTGGCTCAGTTGGTTGTTGTCCCGGGAAACAGAAGCTGGCCTGTGGGATTCCCAGAAGCTGTGCCCGGGTTGTGAGTTCATCCCCGGTCAGAGCACGTTGGAGAGGAATCCAACTCACGTTTCTCTCTCACATCCGTGTTTCTCTCCTCTCTTCTTTCCTCCCTTACCCACTCTCTAAAAATAAATAAGTAGAATCAGTAAAAGTATTAGATGTGAAAGAGATAATTTTCCTTTTTTTCCCCCTCCTAATTTGGATGCCAGTTTCTTTATCTTCTTGCCTGATTTCCTGCCAGCACTTCCAGCACTGTGTTAAGTCAGGGGGTAAACAAGGATCTTCACCTTGTTCAGTGTCATTAACATTTAGATGCTTCTTTCTGGAGTGTTGTGTCAGCCGCAGGTTTTCATGGGTGGCCTTTCCCCTGTGGAGTGGTTTCCTCCTGTTCCTACAGCCCTTGTCCTCGTTGGAACCATAACCATGTCTCTCTAGAGATTTCTTTCACCGTGTTATTCCAATTGCAGACCAGGAAATAAAGTCCTGTCCACACTGGAAACTTCTTTAGGTAAAACTTTTTCAAATACAAGGTCATGAAGACTAGGTTGGGCCTTTATTATCTAATTAATTATTGAACAAAAGTTCAATGTTGTATCAATTCCTGTAAAGTACCCTTGGCTCCAGAGATGGACAGAGGATAGAAGCCTGTCTTCCCCAACATACACAAACATTTATGTGAGGAGTGGGACCTGATAGTTCTTGAAGTCAAAGTAATTTCTAGGAAAGGATAAAAAAAAGTTCATGAGAGGAAAATTTCACTTGATGATGATATAAAATATGAGTGACCCAATTCTCTTTCTTTATTTTATAAAATTCTTAATAATAATTTTTTGCACTTTTTAAATAGATTGTTGTTAAGGTGGACAATCATTAGAAGACTTGAGTCAATAAATGCTCAAAAATGAGAGCTGACTTTGTCATTTTGTGGATTTAAGGTCACATTTTACACCAGATCCCACATTTGATGTGTCTCAGATGCACCATCTTTACAGTGCAGAAACACTGAGTCCCTCAGAGCACTTGCAGTTGTCATGTGATGGCCAGTGGGAGCACATGATGAGCCTGCAGAAATCCAAGTTCTGATCCTTCTCCAAGAGTCATGTAGATGGAACCTGGACACTGTTGTGGACAATGAAAATAAACAAAAAGACACATATGTGGCTAGTAACACTGACCTTTTTCTCTCTGTTTGATTTCTTCCTGTAAATTTTAATTTCTTCTTGACTATTTTTATTTTAATGACATTAGACTTATTTGCATAAGTTCAGCATGAGTCTGACCCTTTCCTTAATAGAAAATAATGGGAAACATTGGCAATACAGACAAGGCTTTGGTTAACACGTCCTAGTTCAGACTGATGCCACAGGATTAGAAAAGCCTCACCCTTTATGAAGCTAAGTTTGACCTGATGGGTATTTTGGTATCTAGAGAAGAGGGCATCACTCAAACTAGAGAAACTGAAGTAAGTATGAAGGTGAAGCTTCCTAATTTCAGAATCTGTGAAATCTCCCATCTTATGTTTTATAAAATTAGGTGCAGCAGAGCTAGCTATATGGTGAATGTCAGTTTCTCTGCACTTCAGTAACTATCAGGACAAATCAAATAGGATCAAGAACACTCTTGTTCATTTGATATGATCTTTGATCAGAAAAAAAAAGACAAATGTAGAGAGGTAAAATGTGTCCATGGACAATTCCCAAATTACAGCCTTCTGGGAGAGCAGATTCTGGCTCTGTTCAGAGACTCTCAGCTGTTTTTCACCTATGTCTGTGTTGGTAGGAACTGACACTTCTTTAAAAATATTAGGAAATGATGGAGATGCAAAGTGGGTCTTGGCTGAAAGAGATTTAGTTGTGGTTCTCTCCACCGTGAAGAAAGCAATTTTCTTATGACCTAGAGGCTTTAAATTTATTTCAGTCACTAACCTTTAGACAGATTCTTTTTGACTACAAGCAACTGACATCTATTTGTTTAGACCATTCCTTTAAAAATGTAATTGCAGGGCCAAGAGGAAATGAAGAATACAATTTCTGAACTGAAGAACACAGTAGAAGGAAACAAAAGCAGGCTTGATGAAGCAGAGGATCGGATCAGCAAGCTGGAGGACAAGGTAGAAAAAAACACCCAGAAAGAGCAAGAAAAGGAAAAGAGTCCCAGAAAGAATAAAGAGGGATTAGGGGAAATGCAAGACAACATGAAATGTAATATTATCTGTATAATAGGGATACCAGAAGGAGAAGAAGAGCAAGGGATAGAAAACCTGGTTGAAAAAATAATAATGGAAAACTTCCCTAATCTGATGAGAGAAAAAGTCACACAAATCCAGGAAACACAGAGAGTCCCAATCAAGAGGAACCCAAAGAGGCCTACTTCAAGACACAGCATAATTAAAATGGCAAAATTCCAAGACAAAGAGAGAATCTTAAAGTCAGCAAGGGAGAAACAGGAAGTAACATACAAGAGAGCCCCGATAAGGTTTGCAGCTGACTTCTCAATGGAAATGCTCCAAGCCAGAAGAGAATGGCAAGAAATATCCCAAGTAATGAGAACCAGAGACCTGCAACCAAGGCTACTGTATCCATCAAGGCTCTCAATCAAGATAGAAGGCCAAATAAGGAGCTTCCCAGACAAAATAACTCTAAAAGAATACACTTCCACCAAACCAGCCCTGCAAGAGATGCTAAAGGGACTGCTTTAGGGAAAGGAAGGAAAAGAGAGAGAGAGAGAGGAACATAAGTACAAAAAAAAAAAAAGCCAATGAATAAGTACCTATCAATAATAACCTTAAACATAAATGGATTAAATGCTCTAATCGAAAGACATAGAATAGCTGAAAGGATAAAAATGTAATTGCAATTTGGTAAATGCAGACTGTTTCTCTGGCTTTTGAAATATACATAAGTATTGAAAGCTTCTTGCCTGTGCTGCAAACCAGAGGTTGTATCTCGAAAGCCTGGGCCCATTACTTTGAATTTTAACCTTCCTGGTGTTCCTGTGTACCAGTCTCTGAGGAAGAGTAGGAGCATAACTTTAGTTGGGGGATTTTTACAGGCAAGATGTAAAAGGACCTCTTGTCAATATTTTATGAGAAGTTTTGCTTCTCCTGTTCTTAACATCTCCAAAGCATTTTGAATCAGAGTTCTATCTCATGGCCCTATTTCATGGTCTTCAGTAAAGTCTTTCTTTTGTATTTAAACTGCTTTGATGCATCTTTACTCTGACATGACCTACCTGTAGTTAGCCGATCCTGCCATCTTGCTCACAGTGTCAAGCTTTACCAAGTTTTCCAAGCTTCCCATTTCTTTCTTTCCCTGCTACAATCCTCCAAACAGACATTTCCAGTTTGCCTCCCTCTATTCCGACCTGGTATTTGCAGCAGGAGGTGACCTGACTGCCCACATCCTTCTGGGTCCCAAGGTTGCCTCAAAAAGCAGCCTTTCTCAGAATCTGAGAGCATGTACCAGTCTGAAAGGGCACATTTCTGCTGTGATCTAGCCATCAACCGTGTTCTTTCACCACATCCATTTTTACCACACCTTCAAAAAACAAGATCACAGAGATTTTAAAAGATATTCTGTCATAAACCTCAACTATCTAGTAAACATTGCAGGTCTCTGTTACGTCAGCCACCATCATCTTACTCAACAGGCAAAAACTAAATGTGCTTTCTTTAAAATCAGCTACAAGACAGGAATGCTCTCTTTTGCCAGTCTTATTCAACATAGTACTGGAGTCCTAGCCACAGCAACAAGAGAAGAAATAATAGCAGACATCCAAATTAGAAGAGAGGAAATAAAACTGTGAGTATTCACAGATTACATGATATTGTACATAGAAAACCTTGAAAATTCTGCCAAAAAGCTACTAGAACTAACAAATGAATTCAGCAAATTTTCAAAATACAAAACTAATATTCAGAAATTGGTGGCATTTTTTTAAAAGATTTTATTTATTTATTTGTAGAGAGAGGAGAAGGGAGGGAGAAAGAGAGGGAGAGAAACAGCAATGTATGGTTGCCTCTCACATGGCTCTCACTGGAGACCTGGCCCGCAACCCAGGCATGTGCCCCGACTGGGAATCGAACCGGGACCCTCTGGTTCCCAGCCCATGCTCAATCCACTGAGCTACACCAGCCGGGCAGTATTCAGAAATTGGTGGCATTTTTATACACCAATAATAATCTGTCAAAAAGATAAGCTTAAAAAAAAAAGCCCATTTACTATTGCAAGAAAAAAGAGCTAAGGTACATAGAAACAAATTTAACTGAGGGTGTAAAAGACCTGTACTCTGTAAACTAAAAATCACTGAAGAAAGAAATCAAGGAAAATACAAATAAGTGGAAGTATATGCCATGTTCATGTATTGGAAGAAGTGACATCAGGAAAACATCCTGGCTACCCAAAGCAACCTATAGATTTAATACAATTCTTATCACAATGGAATGTTTCACAGTTTTAGAACATGTAGTCTACTAATTTATATGGAACCAAAAATATAAATAAACTGTCTTAGCAATTGAGAAAAAAGAACAAAGCTGGAGGGATCACAATACCTGATATCAAACAATAGTACAAAGTCATTTTGATCAAAACAGGTTTGTATGGTCATAAGCATGGACAAATAAGTTAATGGAACAGAATGGAGAGCCCAGATATTAACTCACTCCTATGTGAAAAATTAATATTTAACAATGGAGGCAAGAGCATACAATGAAGTAGAGATGATCTTTTAGGTTAATGGTGTTGGAAAATTTGGACAGGTACATGCCAAAAAAATGAAAGACCACCAACTTTCATCATACAAGAATAAATGTAAAATGTATAAAAGACTTAAACCATAAAAAGCCTAGAAGATAACAGAGGCAGTAAGATCACAGATCTCTCCCACAACTATATTTTTTCCAATATGTCTCCTGGGGCAAGGAAAATAAAGAAAAAAAAATGAGAGTACATCAACTTAAAAAGCTTCTGCACAGAAAAAGAAACCATCAACAAAGTGAAATGGAAATCCAGTGTTTGGGAGAGCATATTCACCAATGACACATCGAATAAGGGGTTAATTTTAAAAACGTATAAAGAACTTATAAAACTCAACACCAGGTAAACAAACAACTTAATTAAAAAATGGGCAAAGGACCTGAATTGACACTTCTCCAAGGAGGACATACAGATGGCCAACAAACATGTAAAAGAGCTTAGTTTCACTAATTACCAGACTGAAACCACAATGAAATATCACCTCACACTTGCCAGAATGACTACCATCACTAAATCAATAATAATCAAGTACTGGCAAGGAAGTGTAGTAAAGGAAACTCTAATGTACTGTTGTTGAGAATGCACATGGCAGTCATTGTGGAAAACAGTATGGAGTTTACTCCAAAAAATGTAAAAATGAAACTATCTTTTCACCCAGAGATCCCACTTCTGAAAATATATTCTACAAATCCCAAAACCTCAATTCAAAAGTATATATGCACCCCTATATTCATGATGATGTTATGTAAAATAGACAATATCTAGGAAGAGTCCAAGTGCCCATCAGTAGGTGAGTGGATAAAATAAGTAGTGGTTCATTAATATAATGAAATACTACACAACCATAAAAAGGAAGGAAATCTTACCTTTTGTGACAGCATGGGTGAACCTGAAAATTATTATGCTAAGTGAAATAAGCCAGTCAGAAAAAAACAAATACTATACGATCTCCCTTGTATATGTAATCTCATGAACAAAATAAACTGATGAACAAAATAGAAGCAAAAGCATGACTACTTGGAATAGACTAACAGCTGTCAGAGAGAAGGGGTAGGGGCACTGGATAAATGAAGGTGAATGAATTATCTAAAAGGCATAAATGCATAACCCATAGACATAGTTGCAGTGTGGTGATGGCCAGAGGAAAAAGGTGGGGGCTGAGTAGAGGTGGGCCAAGAAGGGGAAATTGAGGACACCCATGATTAGAGTGAATGATAAAAATAAAGTAAAAAAAGAAACAAAAAAATGTCATTTTAAGGAGATGTGTTGCAAACCAGTAGCAATGATTGTGCTTTAAATACTGCTTACAAATTGAGTAAAATATCTGAAAAGCCAGAGTACCCTGAAATGTTTAAAATGCAAAATCACACTGGAAAACAATGATGCTTCTGGGTACACAACATTATAATTGTACCTAATGTCAACAAGTTGTGCACTTAAAATGGCCACGATGGCAAATTTTATGCATGTGACTTTTTTCCACAGTAAAAATAAAGTTAAAAAAAGAACGACTCTACTTACTGCAATGAGTTGACACTTAAAACTTGGAAAAGAATGAAAGTTTCAAATAAGTTGGCTCTTGGTGTAGGATGTGCATTATTGGGGATTTGAGAAGACAAACTCTAAATTCCAATCTCTAGATTTATCTAGATATTTCTAGTTGAAAAGTGAAGTAAATAAATCATGGAAATGACCATAAATTCAGGGAATTGTCACTTCCGAGATCAAGGGAGGAGTTTGTGGCCAGGACTAGACAGAAAGGGGCATTTGAATGCTGGCAATGAAGTATTTCTTGACTTGGATGGTTACCCAGGTAGTAGCTTGATTGTTTTATTAATTCATATGTATATGGTATGAAGCTTCTCATGCTTTCTAAATAAAGTAGCTTACAATTCACATTCATGGTTTTGTTTTGTAATCACATTGGTAATACATACAATTGCATTATCTTTAATATAAACAATATTTTTATACAAAAATATAATGACTCATTTCTGATAAGTGGCACTTTTGTCCTTTATACTTAGTGATGTTATTTATTAAAATAATATTTTATAGTTTTTTAAGGATAAAATAATCATGTCTGTTTAAAAATACAATACTAGGTTTTTTAATAGTTTTGAGCTTGTCATTATAGAAAATAAAATGATCATGTATTTTATTAATTGTAAAGACATTGCCCTTTGAAAACTGTTATATGCTTTTAAACATGTAATGACTTTTGCCTTTCAAAATATTTACCATATTTTGCTGTATATAATGCACGCCCCACAGTTTTGGCCCAAACTTTCAGGAAAAAAATCTTTTGTTTTAATTTATTTGTATTTAGATACTTGTTCTTGGTATTATAAAGGAATTTTGGTATTTATTTTTGAACATATTATGATACAAGAAATTTTATGTTGGAAATAATTACAAAGCACAAGAACAGATACGAAGTACAAGAAATTTTATGTTCTACTTCTGGCCAAGATGGAGGCATAGGTAGACACACTGTGCCTCCTTGCACAACCAGAAGAGGAAAAACAACAATTTAAAAAAACAAAAAGAGCCAGATCTAACAGAAAACTGAACTGAGTGGAAGTCTGACACCCAAGGAGTTAAAGAAGACACGTTCATCCAGACCGGTAAGCGGGGTGGAGCCAGGTGGAGAGCACTCTGTGAGACGCGGTTTGTGGAGCGGTACTGGCAATGCTCCAGCTGCCCAGAGAGGCCTGTGGCGGGCGCGCCTGGCCAAAACATGGTGGGCACACTTGGTGAAACTGGGGCTGAGACTGGTGGACTGGGCGGTCCCTCATTCTTGCGCAGATAAACTGGGAGGAAAAGCTGGGGAGCGGAACAGACCACTCGGCCCATCAATGCCGGGAAATAAAGCCTCAAACCACCAATTGAAAACACCTGTGGGGGTTGAGGCGGCAGTGGGAGGAACTCCCGGCCTCACAGGAGAGTTCGTTGGGGAGACCCACAGGGACTTGGAACTGTGCAGGCTCTCCCACTCACCCCGGAACCAGCAAAGAAGGACCCAACTTGATTGTGGGTAGCTGGGGAAGTGCAGAGAACAGAGCAAGAGCCATTTTTCTCTCAGGCCCTGCCCCCACAGACAGCGTCACAACACAACAACATGGGTTGTCCCGCCCTGGTGAACACCTAAGTCTCCTCCCCTTAAAGTAACAGGTGCACCGAGAAAAAAAAAATGGCCCAAATGAAAGAACACATCAAAGCTCCAGAAAAAATACAACTAAGTGATGAAGAGATAGCCAGCTTATCAGATGCACAGTTCAAAGCACTGGTAATCAGGATGCTCACAGGATTCGAAGAAAAATGGTCACAATTACTTGAACAAATGAGAAGGGATGAGAAGGAAACTGGGACTTAAATCAATGGAGCGGACCAGCAGAAAGAAAAAAAACATCCAACCAGAAAAGAATGAAGAAACAAGAATTCAAAAAAACTGAGGAGAGGCTTAGGAACCTCCAGGACATCTTTAAACATCCCAACATCCGAGTCATAGGGGTGCCAGAAGGAGAAGAGGAAGACCAAGGGATTGAAAACTTATTTGAACAAATAATCAAGGAGAACTTCCCCAAGCTGGTGAAGGAAATAGATTTCAGGAAGTCCAGAAAGCTCAGAGAGTCCCCCCAAAATTGGATCCAAACAGGAACACACCAAGACACATCATAATTACATTACCCAAGATTAAAAATAAGGAGAGAATCTTAGAAGCAGCAAGAGAAAAGGAGGTAGTTACCTACAAAGGAATTCCCATCAGACTGTCAGCTGATTTCTCAAAAGAGACTTTTTGCAGGCAAGAAGGGGCTAGAGAGAAGTATTCCAAGTCATGAAAGGCAAGGACCTACATCTAAGAATACTCTATCCAGCAAAGCTATCATTTAGAATGGAAGGGCAGATAAAGTGCTTCTCAGATAAGGTCAAGTTCAAGGAGTTTATCAACACCCAGCTTTTATTATATGAAATGTTAAAGGGATTTATATAAGGTATGGAGGGATATCAACAGGGGAGTGGTAGGGGGAGAGGGGAGAAAAGGTGCAGAGAATAAGTAGCATAGATGGTAGGTAGAAAACAGACAGGGGGAGGTTAAGAATAGTATAGGAAGTGTAGCAGCCAAAGAACTTATGTGTATGACCTACGGACAAAAACTAAAGGGCAGGGAATGGGGTGTGGGGGTGGAGGGGAAGAAAGGGGGGAAAATGGGACAACTGTAATACCATAATCAATAAAATATATTTAAAAAAAGATTTTATGTTCTGGTAACAAATTAATGCTACCTGTATATAATGCACATCCTTATTTTTTTCCCTCAAAAATCTGGGCAAAAAAGTGTACATTATTCATGAAAAAAATGTGGTAAATCATGTCTTATAGACAATAATCTTTTCTTTAATAAATGTGGTTATTTTCTTGAGAAAGTATAAAAATCTTGTAGTGATGGCAGCAAGAAGAGTAAGTCCACACATACCAACTGTATCTCAGAGAAAAAATGTGTCAGAATGGCAATCAAAAACAAATCAACAAACAATAAATGCTGGTGAGGTTGTGGGGAAAAGGGAACCATAGTACATTGTTGGTGGGGACATCTGCACTGGTACAGTCACTATGGAAAACAGTATTTAATTTCCTCAAAAAACTAAAAATGGAATTGCCTTTTGACCCAGCAATTCCATTGCTGGGATTATACCCTAAGAATCCTGAAACACCAATCCAAAAGAACTTATGCACCCCAAAGTTCATAGTAGCACAATTTATAATAGCCAAGTGCTGGAAGCAACCTAAGTGTCCATCAGTAAATGAGTGGATCAAAAAACTATGGTACATCTGCACAATGGAATTCTGTGCAGCAGAAAGAAGGAGTTGCTACATTTTGCGACAGCATGGATAGAACTGAGGAGCATTATGCTAAGTGAAATAAGCCAAGATGTAAAAGACATATACCATATGACCTAACCTATAATTGTAAGCTAATCAACAAAACAAATTAGCAAGCAAAATATAAACAGAGACATTGAAATAAAGAACAAATTGACAGTAACCCGAGGAGAGTGGGAAGAGGGATAGTGGTAGTAAGAGGGGAAGGGTTGTCAAGGAACATGTATAAAGGACCATGGACGAGGTTGGGAGGTGGAGCAGGAGAAGGTGGTGTCAGGAAAAGGGAGACAACTGTAATTGAACAACAAGAAAAAAAATAAAGAAAAAGAAAAAAATAGCAATTTTGAGGTGAAAAAAAAAAAGAAGAGAAACACTCTTCTATGTGTCTAATCAATGTAGCATGTGTAGGTAAGTTCAGAGAACAAAAGAATAGTTCAATTGTGTCTCGTTTTTTTTTCAGCGATAATTCCAGTATGAGACTTTTTTTTCCCCCCTGAAACTCAGCATGAGAACAGTGCAGATTTCTCTGGTTATTCCAGAGATTGAGTACTGAATCACAAAAACCCAGGAAAGCAGACCCTTTGAAAGCATCCCTGTGGACCTGGCCCACAACCCAGGCATGTGCCCTGACTGGGAATCGAACCTGCAACCCTTTGGTTCACAGCCCGTGCTCAATCCACTGAGCTATGCCAGCCAGGGCTCTTTATGGAGTTTTCATATGTTGACATGATTGATTAAATAATTGGCCATTGATAATTACCTGTAGCTCCTCTGTCCTTTCAGAAGATGGGAGTGTCAGGCTGTGTGGAGGTGAAAAGGGCCACATACTGCCATGCACAGAGAGCGCCTGCAGGGGGAGCCCTTTAAACTCAGAAACCTAAAAGTAACCGTACAGAAAAATCTGAACATTAAACTTTCTAACAAAAATTGAGTCATGACAAGTAATATGTTTTAGGCTCATATCTTCCCAGACAAAGGTCAATCTCTACCTCATCTGAGACTTTCTGTTGTCTTTTTATGTCTAAAACATCATACATTTTGGTAGGGGACTCAAAAGTTGGAAAATTTTAGTTTAAGGTAAATGGTTATAAGCCTAGCAAGTCATGTATATCTTAAAGCCTTTGTTTCAGAAACTGCAGATAGATAAGGCCCATCCTGACTCCTGGGAAAACAGCTGACTCCTGGGGCACTGCTAAAGATTACCACCTGGGGCCCTGGCTGGTGTAGCTCAGTGGATTGAGCGCGGGCTGTGAACCAAGGGTCCCAGTTCAATTTCCAGTCAGGGCACATGCCTGGGTTGCAGGCCAGGTCCCCAGTGAGAGGCAACCATACATTGCTGTTTCTTTCCCGCTCTTTAGCCCTCCCTTCCCCTCTATCTAAAAATAAATAAGTAAAAAAAAAGATTACCACCTGGGGACAAGTGGAGGGTGGAGGCATCCAGGCCTTTGTGTTCCAGGGAGACACAAAGACCACCTGCCCCTGGGAACAGCTAACTGCCCAGGACAGGAATGTTGCAGCTTCTTTCACCTAATCCCCCCTGAACTTCAAAACCCCTCACCACACCTTGTTTATTCCCTGCTATAAAAACGTTGGCCTGAAAAGAAAAGACAAGATGGTCTGTTAGGGTATGAACCCACCATCTCCTCAGATCACCGGCCATCTGAATAAAGCGCCCATAAAGATTCAATGGCTGTCATTGCTTATAGGGTTTGGTAGCGACAGGCAGCCCAACACCGGTGTCTTTTCTGGTTTCAGCTTGAATGTCAGGTTAGTTTTTTTCTCATCCCTCACTGCACCAGAGCAGAGACCATAAAACCCTTCATATTGTTATCATGTTAATTGTTAGCTGCTGAGTATGCTGTACCCAACAATATAAAAATGTACATTTTTTAAATATAAAAATCCATTTGTTTTATCATTCAATTCCGAAGATTACCCCCATTTGCTTTTATCTACCTTCCTAATCTGTAACCAATACATTTCAGGTAACCCTTTATGTCTCCTCCTTTGATTGTAATGCATAAAATAAACTGCAAAACTCCCATTCTCTGGAGCATTTTCTGAAGCCATTGAGATTCTGCTTCTTCGCAACTGTCATCAATTTGGCTGAAGTAAACCCATAAAAATTCCTTACTGATTTAAACACTTCTTTTTAAAAACTTTATTTATTTTGTTTTTATACAGAGGGTAAGGGAGGGTAAGCGAGGGAAAAAGAGAGGCAGAGAAACATTAATATGTGGTTCCCTCTAGCATGCCCTCTACTGAGGACCTGGCCTGCAACCCAAGCATGTGCCCTGACTGGGAATCAACAAGCAACCATTTGGTTTAGCAGGCCTGCACTCAATCCACTGAGCCACACCAGCCAGGGTGATTTAAACCCTTCCTCTACTGATATCTGCTTGGCATAGTGTTACCGAGCAGGGGTGCCGGGGCACATCCAATGATGTCCCAACCCTGTTCCACAGGTCCGTTATGCACGCTGCCAATGGGAAAAAAAGTCTCTTAATACCAGAGACTTGTGAAAAGGAAAAGAATTATTTATTTACAAGTTATACAGGCCTGGGATAATGACTTAAGGCCTTCTTTAAAATACTAGAGTTCTCTAGAATACCCACAAACACCCACAGTCCTTCCTTCCCCCCTTTTCCCAGTCCAGGGTACCGCAGGAGAAGAAGTAGAAGCGTGATACAGGCAGATCCTCAGTTCCAACACCATCCACTGTGTCGCCACCGCAATCCCCAGTTAATCCAAAACTATGTGGCACCTTCTCATGGCCCACCAGCAAGAGTCTATGCACCCCTTTTCTTCCAGGCAAAGTCTCTGCTGCTTCCTAGGCTGCGTGGCCAAGAAAGGCACCCAAAGCCAAGTGGTCCTGCCTCTGTCTCTCAGGCTGAGGGGTCCCCACTCCTCTGCTGTGTGGTCCAAGAGAGCCCTTCCCACAGCGTCTCTCCTGCACTCCCCCAAACCGCTGAGAGAGAGCCCAGCATCGCTGCTACATCTTGCTTCCCAGCCTCCCAAGGCGCGTGGCAAAGGGAGCCCCAAAGCTGTGGGATTCTCCCCTCTCACCAGAAGTCGTGTGTTCCAAGAGAGAGATATGGCTGCTCTGTCTGGATTTAAATCCCCCGAGTTGATCTTCCTTTGCAGCTCCACCTCCGACTCCTCCCTCAATTGGCTACACCTGCCAGCACTTCATATTCCTCCAGTTTTCTGGGCTGCCAGGTTAGCTGTGGGCAGGGGTGACCCCATGGCCCAGAGCCAACCATCTCCAAGTTTTCACGCAGGCGCTGTGTCTAGGGGGAGTTGCCTCTCAGCTACATCCTGGGTGGAAATCTCCTCCATCCCCCTGGCTCAAAGCATGGCCCTGCTCCAGGAGTCCCATCCCCCACCCAGTTCAGACCTGTGGGGGGTGAGGACATTCTATATACACATTTCTAATATTTCCTGGACACCTTGAGTTCTGGACCCTACTACAAATCCTTGTTTGGGCCCATTTCTTGGCTGCACCCTGTAACAATAGTGCTGAAAATTCCAGCAAAGCCCACACAGGATGACCGAGAAGTAAAGTTCTATTAAAATGGAAGGGATGTCTAACCTACCAATGAATGTTTTAAAATCAGAACCTATCCCATTCAAATTAGAGTATGTTTTAGAGCAACAGATATTTTTACTGGAAAAATCATCAGAAATTCAACTGATGGAGAGAGACTGTCTTTAAATGCATCATACCCTCATTATTTTTTCCCAAAAGGGTGAAATGTACTTAGAACTAAATAATTTGGATACTGATCCAATTGGGAAAATAATTGTAAGTAAACATTCACAAGAGAAAAATGATCTCAAAACTAGCTGTTTCTCACAGGATGTTCCAATACAAACTTTGGTCCCTCCTGGTATAGAAATTGGCAAGATCAAGTCAGCCACTCCTGTTAGATAACTATTGATAATACTTAGTCTCTACCTAATACTAACCATTGTCCTTTAAGACCTGAGGCACTAGCTGAAATTAAGCTTATTATATGAGATTACTTATAATTTCATGTACAAGCTTCTGTAATTCTTCTTCTGGTAAAGTAACCAAATGAAAAATCACAGAGAGTTGTACATAATTTCAGAACTATAAATAAGATAGTGTTTCTCATGCCCTGGCTGGTATGGCTCAGTGAATTGAGTGCTGGCCTGCAAACCAGAGGGTTGCAGTTTGATTCCCAGTCAGGGCACATGCCTGGGTTGCGGGCCAGGTCTCCAGTAGGGGGTGTGCGAGAGGCGACCGCACATTGATGTTTTTCTCTCTCTCTTTCTCCCTTGCTTCCCCTTTCTAAAAATAAATAAATAAAATCTTAAAAAAAACTCCATAAAGAAAATCATAAATGTAGAATTCAGATAAATTCCACGTTGTTAAACGCATAGAGGTGCTGAGAAAGTGGACATTTCTTGAAAAATGAGGAAGCTTAATGCATCTCCCCTAATACCTTCCCCCATGAGTTTCTTCCATTTAACTGTTTCTGGGTTATATTCTTATAACCAACCAGTAATAGTAAGTAAAGCTTTTTCCTGAATTTTGGAAGTTTTTCTAGATACTTATAAAACCTGAGGGGGGTTAAGGTTACCCCCAAATTTTAAGTTTTGTGTTACCCAGCCTTGAACTTGTGGGGTCTTCACACTTTGGGTAGTTAAGTGTCAGAGCTGAATTTAACTGTAAAACATGTCATGGTAGAAATGGTTGTTGATAAGGAAAAATGAAATCCTTCATCTCTTATTAAATACTAAACAACCTGGAAGTATGATGCTAAAATTGATTATAATAATGTGTTAATCTGCCTATTTAGATGCTCAGGGAATTTGAAAATAGTTTACTTTCACTCCTCTCTCTCCCTAAGATCTCTCACACCTTAAAAGGCTCACTTCACCCTACGTTTTCCTCTCTGTTTTTACAAAACAAGGCCTGAGGCAGTGCTCCCCATCCTAAGGGAAGTGAAGGTACAGGCCTATGAATTTATACATATTTTTGTCTACCTTGAGTTTGGATCTGTTTGCTCAGTTTCTAGACAGCCAAATACTGACATCAGGCTACAGTAAAAAGAAAGAAAGCACATATTTCAAAGGAACCAGTGAAAAAACAATGGGCAGCTGATGCTCAAATATCCCAACCATCCAGTGGTTTATACTTAAGGTCTTTTAAGGGGACAAAATGAAAAAAAAAAAATCATGATTAAGAGGTTTAGGGTTGTGGGCTCTGAAAACACTCACTTATTATGTAATTTCCATGATTTTTCTAAATCTGATTTATTTCTTCCCTGGCATCATTTTCTGTGGGACCTTTCGTTATTAAGGCCCAGAGATCTGTCTCCTTGCAGACACCCCAAGTTTCTGCAAATCATTTGGGGATTTGTTGGTGATGTTACCTTAAGAGCAGAAAAGAGATCTATCCAACTAGTGCTTAGCAGGTTAAATACTTCTTTTCTTTTTTTTTTTTTTTAAAGATTTTACTTATTTTTAGAGAGAGGGGGAGGGAGGGAGACAGATAGGGAGAGAAACAGCAATGTATGGTTGCTCCTCACATGGCCCTCACTGGGGACCTGGCCTGCAACCCAGGCATGTGCCCTGACTGGGAATTGAACCGGGACCCTTTGGTTCCCAGCCCGCGCTCAATCCACTGAGCTACACCAGCCAGGGCTAAATACTTCTTTTATCTCCAGCAATATATCTGCAACCTGTTTTGCTGATAAGTTTAGGCTCCAAGTCATATCTGCATTTCTTTCTATCACACCTGTAAGGTAGTTTTTTAAAATTCATTTTTAGACACAAAAAAGTCCTAACAGCAAGCTATGGAAACAAAACAGATTGTTTTCTCTTATTTTTAAAATTTCTCAAGATGGGCTAATAATCAAATGAAGAGAGCCAGATTAACAGGAGGCAATGTACAATCCATTATACAAATTAACAATCTGGAGGGATAAGAATAGACACTCAAACAGTATTGGGTAGTTGAGGCTTATGTGTTGTCCTGAAGCTAAGGAGAAAAGAGGGCTGTGCTTTGAGGCTTCAAAAGGCAGGAAAGCCATTCTCATGGAGACACCAAAGCAAATGTTTGGTAAATATGAGTTTGCCTCACGTGGCATGTGACTGACCCTCCTGGAGCTGGTCCTTCATCTAATTCATTCTATGCAGTTAAGGGGGGATCGAAGAGGTTGTGTTCTAAGCCTCCTGTTTCCCAATAGCCAGATTAAAATCAAATTCCTAAAAGGCACATCTGGGCAGGCGGCCAGGCTTCCATTCCCAGCAGAGACGCGACTCTTAGGCTGGTTCCACAAGTTCAGCTGAAAGCTCAATTCTGGTCTGCCTCCTCATTTCATCAACGTCATCGAGTATCTAAATTATTACCAAACAAGATAAAATACTAAAGCATTATTATATTATCTAAGTGTATCAACTTTTGACTTCTTATTACAGAAAAACTAGAAGATACATTTGAATCTGCTTATAAAAAATGTTTCATGCTTTGCTGTCCACAGCTTCCCTCTGATGAGGGTCTTTGTTCCTGAAAAGCAACTTGACACGTGTGATGGGACATTTCCCACAGCTGCTCAGGAAGAGCTAGGAGTCCTGTGACCCTGACTCTTGTCTCAGGTCAGTGGTTGCACTACTATCATTATTGCTTAATCAGTTTTCTCATTGTGTTTTTACATGCCCCTAATTTTAATTAGTACCTGCTGAGCTTGGTGCCTGCCTGAAAACCCCCAGTCATGCCTCCATGGCTGAGGAATTGAGGGTGGGGGATTGTCTCACAGAGGGGTGGTTGTTCAGATTGAATTTCACCTAAGCACGTTGATGTGTAAATTAACTTAGTTCCCAAAATGTGTACTGCGGGAATCCTCAAGGAAAACCTTGATATGACTGTAAAAAAACAAATGTGTTTATAAGGGCCCCTGTGGTCATGGTAAGTTTGTGTCATATCTGCATTTTCTTTGTCAATTAGAAATATTGTGTATGGGTGTTCAGAGATGTTCTGATTGTTCATCCTTGTTCAATTGTTGATACTGGCAATGTGGAATCGACTCTTACTGTGAACCTGCCAGGCACTGTCCGAGGCCCTGGGGACATGCGGGTGAGTGAGAGACAAATTAGACATTACTGCTGATGTCCAACTATTTACATGGTGACTAATACCTAAAAGGGACTTCAAGATGCCTTAAGATTGTAGATCCCAGCAACATTTCTGACCTCAATGTGCTTCTCCAAAATTTTCCTGAATCTCTTTGTGTATTTCCAGCTTTCCCATCTCTCCCACACCCCACATCTAATGCTTCAGCAAATCCTTTTGACTTTACACTCAGAATAAATTCACAAACTGACCGCTTTATATCACACTGGTCCAACCACCCTCACCTGTCACCTGAATGACCGCATTGGCCTCCCACTGGGTTCCTGCCCTCAACCCAGCAGCCACATGAATCCTACCTAATGTGGAAGTTAAAGAAAATATTAATGCTGTTGCTTCCATCTCCTAATTGGCTGGACTAATCATGAAATTAATAGACACAGAGTAGCAGGAGAAAATCAACTTTTTAATATATGAGCATGGAGAATTCACAGAAGCATGAAAATTTCAAAGACAAGCAACATTGGGTATCTATGACATTTAGAGCAAAGGAGAAAAAAAAAAGAATGGAGTCTTAAATTTAGGAAATGAAACTGGGCAATTTACAGGTAGTTGAGAAGAGCAGCACATCCATGGCAGGAAAATTGTTTCTGGGCACCTCAGAATCAGTGGGACCCAGCGGGTATCTAGCCAAGAGGTGCCTGCCCTAAGCCCTCATATTTAACACACTTAATCAGATTAGACTAGGGTGAGCATTCTGATTCTTTTCCTGACACAAAGTTATAAAACTTGACCTTTTGCAAGAATGTAAAAAATGTCAACAATTCTGTGTTTTGTTTCTTAATACAGCTTAAGAACAATATCCTCCACCCCCACGAAAAAATAAACTTTAGGGTGGCAGACATTTGGTTCCCTTCAATAAACACAGATCAGTATGCTCTCCTCCTGCTCAAAGCCTCCAGAGGCTCCCAGCTCAGGCAGAGTAAAGTCAACATTTGGGCAGATGCCACTGTCCTGCAGATGTTATCTTTTCTTATCTCCCATATGTCTGCTCCAACCATTTCACATCCTCCTTGCTGCTCCAACATCTTTAAACTGAAAAATTAAAACCACCCTCAGCATGCCTTATTTTATTCTAACATACTATAGCACATTACTATTGCTGTTGTTTGGATTATGGTGTGATTCCCCCACCGGCACAGCAGGTCTAGGAGGACTGGGATTCTGCATGTCTCAGCCATGTCCCCAGTGCTTAGAACAGCGCCAGGCAGAGGGTAGGCATTTGGTTAGTGTTTTTTGATAAATGAGTAAAGAAATTACACACATGATAATGGTTTAAAGGGTGAAATATAGAGCAATATGGCCTCATGTAACTGGAATTCTAACCTAGACTGAAGGACCAAGGAAAACTATTTGGAAGAGGAATGTCGAATAGAGAATGAGCCAGGGCTGACTTAGAGCTCATGAGGAGACAGACGTAACAGGTCCAGGCAGAGGACTCAGCCTGTACAAAGGCCAGGAGGTAGGAAAAGTTGAGTGAAGTAAATGAGTTCAACTGACTCACTTGATCGGTCAAATGACCTACTACGCCTAAAGAGCCCAGTACACAGTCAGTGCTAAAAACAGGCCACCTGTGTCATTATCACTCTCCTGTGGGCACACATTCAGGGTGTGCTCACTTGGAAACGGCAGTAATAAAGAAATCATATTCTCCCCTCCTGACCACACAAGCCATTCATGACATCAAGTGTTGATGACAACTTGACTGAGGTGGAAGTGACAGACAATAAGCCACACACATGTAGAGTGTACAATAATGTGAGTGTTGATGCACATGCACACTCCATGTGTATCTGTTCCACTTAAATGCTTTTCAAATGCCTTTGTAACCCATCTTTCTGCACCCCACCTACCACCAACAGTCCTCGGGTAGTCACTCGTCTTCTGTCTTTCTCAATACAGTAGTTTGCATTTCCTAGAATTTTATATAAACATCATGACATGTACATACTTTTTTCTGTCTTGCTTATTTACCACATTACTTTTGTGAATTAGAATTCATATGACAAACATTAATTATTTTCAAGTAAACAATTCAGTGGCATTTGGTGGCGTGTAGCCACAATGTGTTGCAGCCACCATATCTACCGAGTGTGAACACATTTTCATCCCCCTAAACGAAATGCTGTACCCACTGGGTGGTGGCTTCCCATTCCCCGAGCACCCAGCCCCCGGAGACTACCAGACTGAATTCTGTCTCTTTCTCCTTCTCGTTTCCTGTCTCGTGTACTGTGTCCCGTGGGCCTGCCAGCCTGTGCATCTGCTGCTCCCACTCGTTTCAATGGCAGGGCAGTATTCTGAGTCTTCAAGACATTATACTCTCTCCCAACCCTGTGCCTCACTTTTCATCCGCATCTAAGTCTGTGAGAATGTGGTCCCACCCTTCACTCACCAGCTCCAGGGGCTCTCCCTGAACAGGTAAGGTCAGCCCCTCACTTATATTTTTCAGCCCCATTTTGAGCCTCTTATAAGAGCCCTCCTGCAAGGGCCCCTTAGGTACCCCCAGACTTATACAATGTGTAACATCCCCAAACATGATGGGCTTTATCATGTCTTATCCTGACTTTGAGTGGACCCCATGTTTCTACAGCCCCCTCCCTGCCCACCTCAGCTTACCCACCTCTGGCCAGGTCTCTGGCCAGGTCTCCAAGGATTTCAGTAAAATACTCCTGAAGCCACAAGTAACAGTAAATAAGCAGAACAAGAAAAAAGATGTATTTGTCATTTTTCAAGTTCTAGGTATGAACTCAGTAAGGACAGGCATGTGGAATTTGTAAAAACAACAGAGACAACAACAACAAAAAAACCTATGAGGACAATGGTGTCTGGCCTGAGCCCCAGGTCACAGGAAACTTGAAACAAGGTTGTCCAGTGCAGGACTGCGGTGGGTGATATGACAGGGACCTGCATGTTCACTAGAGCTGTTGAGTTGTATGACAGAATTTCTTTGAAAATCTCCGTGTTCTTATTTTTCTAGTGTGCACTGAAAACGGTTGTGGAATGAGAACACTGTTGATGGTTACGCCACCTGGTTTATATAGCCATGATTTTATGCCTGTACATCGCAGATTCTGGGACAAAAGCCACTCCAACGCAATGTGGTGAACTAGCAGGATGTGGGTGGTCAGGTCATCATTTGCTGTGGGTGCCAAGTCAGAAGGGAAGAAGCGAAATTTGAAGCAT
Organism: Micronycteris hirsuta; assembly: GCA_004026765.1. Classification (NCBI taxonomy): domain Eukaryota; kingdom Metazoa; phylum Chordata; class Mammalia; order Chiroptera; family Phyllostomidae; genus Micronycteris; species Micronycteris hirsuta. The sequence continues at coordinate 23,179 of PVJI01015471.1, forward strand.
TTATTTGGAGAAGCGTAGCCAGGTAAGGAAAGAAATTTGAAAATACTGTGAGGATGGACACTGTGAGCAAGATGACAGGATCAGCTCATTACAGGTAAGTGATGTCAAATTACAATGTGCTGCAGACAAATTTAAAGGAGCCAGAAGGTCTTTATTCAAGACCATGCAGGAGGGCAGCGAGGCTGACCTCAACACTCCAGAAACAAAAAGATGAGGATGTTTTAAGAGTGGCAGAAGGACTCACCCACATCTGCCTTTGCTAACTGGCTTTATGCAAAATAAAAGTAGAGCTTCTCATGAAACCCTGACAGGAAGTTGTTTTACATCTTAGTTGTAAAGATCCCTAACTAAATTTGTGTCGTATTTGTTTTCCAGAGACCTGGACACAGGGGTACCAGGAGGAATAAATTTCAAAGAAATGGGCCCAGGTCCTTGAAACAGATATTCTCTGAGTTAAAACACTGGCAAGAATATTTTAAGAAAAAAAATATATTTCAAAAGAATAGAGAGAGAGTCTTAAATTACAAATTACAATTACATTGCTTAAGAAATACTTTTCATAAATAACAATCAAAGGCCTGTGTGCAGAAAGAAGCTGTCTAATGGTTAGTGACAGTGGGGGAACATTAAGCTTCTAGGTCATAACAAAACTGCTTTCTGTACTGTGGAGAAAAACTCAACTAAATTACTGTCAACCAAGACTCAATTTGTATTTCAATTAGTTCCTGCAATTTATAAAGAGACACACATTTCCAGCCATTTATAAACAGGTGCAAAATAGCTGAGAGTTTCCGTGTGGCCGAATGGGAACTGGGCCATGAATGGGACTTCCTGGGCCAGTCTGTATAGTGTGTGGGTTTTTGAACTCGGTGGGAAGAATTTCACAACAAGAGCCCAAGTATATTTGAGAGTATACTTATTTAAACTGGAGGCAGTGAAAGGAAGGAAGGACTTAAGGTAGAAGGAGCAACGAGTGGGAGCCTAGGAGAAACTGCTTTGGGTTTCTAGACCTGTTACAAGAGAGAAGTGAGTCTAGCGAGGCTGCTCTGGCTCACAGAGCAGTGACAGTCACAGCAACAGAGAGGCACCAAGGCGGGCTGCTGCGAGCTCACTGCAGAGTGAGAGGAGAGGGCATCCTGGAGACAGGTTTAGCGGCTCAGCCCGGGACACACTGCTGCTGCCCACTGCTCTTCTGGCTGCAGCGTTCATGGGGTCCTTGAGAGTTTAGGAGAAAAAGAAGCAGAGATAGAAGGCATGGACAAGCTCTGGCAAAAGTGCACCTGGATCCTTTGTTTTGAGTTTTATTTTTTTCTGTCTTTATCTGGCGGAAATTCTATAAAGGGTCTCACTGGAGAATCTAAACAAAATATTCATTAGCTTTTACAGGCGCGTGTTTCAATAAGTTGATTCATCAAAATGTGTGTACAAAGGGGTCAGGGCTTTTTTTCTGTTTAGTTTTATTTTTGTAGAATATCATTTAAAAAATAGGACTGGGACTGATATGTTGTGGCACAGTCTGGAATGTGTAAACCATTTGCTCCTACATCTTTGATTAGAAAAGATAAAATCTTGTCATTCATTAGCTGGCTGTAAGTTGCTCAAATTGTCCAGCCATGTTGAAGTGTACCATCTCAGCTTCCCTCATTGCCCTTGTCAAGAAATTTCCCCAGCTTCTTACTCTCCAGCCCCACCAGAACAGAGCCTGCCTCTGATCTGCCAGAAGGCTGTGCTTCAGCAGTTTTCTATGGAGATATTACATTTCTCTCTACAGTCACCATCCCATTGACCAAATGTCATGTCCAAAAAAAAAAAAGAAGAGTATTCTTGATCCTATAACATGGCCTGTGTCAGTTGATTCGGCCTGGTTAGTTACCTAAGTGCAGAGGAGCTGACATTCACCACATAGTTTGCTCTGATGTAGGTTTTCTTATGAAACCTAAGATGAATGTGTGAACAACTTCTTGAGGACTAGAAGTCTGACCCTCACATTTCACCTGCAGTCTCTCTAGCTTGAGTGATTCCCTCTTTTCCAAGAGACACCAAAAGACCCATCAGATCAAACTCAATTCCATGAAGGTTAAATTCATTTCTAATCCTGTGGGCATCAGTCTGAACTAGGAAATATGATCCAAAGTTTTGGTACATTATGCACATTTCCAATTACATTCTATTAACAAGAAGGACAGAGTTGTACTGAACTGAGGCAAGTAAGTCTATTGCCATGAATAAAAGAATACTCAGGAAAATTTTAGGTACTTTTAAAGTAAAACAGGGAGAAATAAATCACTGTTGCTACACTCATGGGTGTCCTCTCTTTATTTCCGTTGTCCACACAGCATCCATGTGCCCTCTACACGTCTCCCTGGAGGAGGGAAACAGCTTGGATTCCTGCAAGCTCATCACCTGCTCCCATTGGTCACACAACCACTGTGCCTTCTTTGAGGGACTTGGTATCACCTCCAATGTGGAGATGGCACAAATGAGACCAAACTGAGGTGGGGTGTGGTCTGAAATGTGACCTTAGGTCATCAATAATGACAATGCCAGCTCGCATTGTTATGCATTTATTGACTCAGTGCAAATCTTTTAAGAAATAATTCACCTTCTTAACAAATCTATTATGATGATGCAAAAACTTTATTTAAAGTTTAATAACAAAGAAGAGGGGAGGAGGGTCACTCATGTTGCACATGTAGCTCAACGGCCCAACTTTTGGCATAGCTGAAGGCGTTGGAGGCTTCACACTCGTAATAACCAACATCCTCCTTAAGGATGGGGTCTATGGTGAGGCTTCTGCGGTCCTCGGACAGCTTCCTTCTCTCCAAGAGCTGCAGATTCATGCCATTGAAAAACCACTGGATGGACACTGCATTTGTGTAGCAGGTCAAGATCACAGCATCCTTGTTCTCTGTGCTTGTGGTGTTAATGACTAGGAGGTTGGGCATTCTCACAGGCTCTGTGGAAGAACAGAGAACGTGACTGGTTGAGAGTGGGCCGGAGACATGGAGCCACATGGCTTCCTCAGAGATCTCAGCCTCTCACAGTCCATAGTGAGCTCTGTAAAGGCCACCCTTGTGGGCCATTTGTGTCAGGTAGCTATGAAACAGAAATTTGGAAAACCTTGATTCTTCCTTATGTGAAAATTATTATTTTATGCCCCAAGGCCTAACACCAATTATAAGGAAGACTATTTCACTGAAGAGCAGAAAAGGGTCTAAGACAAGGGTCTTAGTCCCTGTAGGGACAGAGAACTTATACCCTGTGCCCAGAAATCCAAGGACTCTGTATCCAGGTTCCAGGCTCTGAAGAGATTTTGGATCATTAATTAATTAACTCATTCATTCATTAAATCACCATTTATTTCTTCCTAATTAATCAGAGGCAACTGAGTATTTGTTACAAGTTGGTCTCTGAGCTGGTTTCAGGGGTAGAGTGGGGAGGGAGCAGACAAAGTCCTCTCCTTTATATATAGTAGAAGTGACACCAACACAACTGGAAACAAGTGATGTCAAGTCCTGGGCAGGGAGGTGTGGATCGGCCACCTGAGGGGGAGGCCTGGTGGTTCTTTGCGGTGACTCGGATTGTAACTGTGGGTAATTTGTTTCTAGAGTAAAAACAGATTCTTTCTAGTTCCCTTTCACTCCCCAGACCAGAATGTATTCCTCTGAGTTGAGGACGCCTAACTGAAAAGGATCCGAACTAATGGTTGGTTTAGGAATCCACAGACACCTCCTAAGGCCAGGGGGTGGAGAAAACAAGGCTATGGCCACAGACAGACTTTGAGTGACTCTGATCAGATGCTCATGGTCTCTCTGACTCTGCTTTAGTGACCATATCTCCCTGACTCTCAGTTTATTCTCAGCGAAGGTGGATAAATATTTGGCTGCCAGGTTGTCAGTATATTAAGTGAAATATCGACAGTATCTGACCTAAATTGTAGGGTAGAGAGCAGCTCAAATCAGAGGCATCTGTTATTGATTGACTCAAGAGAGAATCCCCTGGGCTGGTTCATGGTGAATGAGGACCTTCCAGGAACATCATTTTTCCTTAGTTTCTTTCTGGAGATGCTGACCTTTTCCTAAACCTTCCTAAGTCCCCCAGGACAGTCAGCTAATTAATATTAAATGGCATTGTCCAACTGTGCTCTCCACACACAGTCTCAGGTGATAAACTGAACTCTATTTCTACCGAGATGTGGCTCTTGGACCTGAGCCCTTGATGGTGACCACATCAGGAGCCTGTGACTTGGGTACCCATTAAACCCCTACCCAGTTAGCCTTTCCTGGGAGGTCAAATCCAACCTGACACAGGCTTCCCAAGGTCCCTGGAGTCATGATCCCTGGACAAGGTCCTGCAAAGGGGCTCTTGAGGTGAGAGCTCTGTGAGAATTTCTGGGAGCTCCTCAGACTAGTCTTTGACAGAGCCCTGCAGGGTTGTTTGCTATGTTGAGGTCATGGGAAGGAGCTCAGGGTTCTGGACTGAGACTGGTCTCCCTGTGCTGAGTACGTCCTGTCAGACTGGTTCTTCTGTCTGCAGTGACTGTCTGCAGGGCTGGAATTAGGGAAGGGGACCGAGATCTCAGGAAGTTTGTCTCTACTCTGTGTATTCTGTATTAAATGCCAAAACCCTACCTGGGATGTGATGCAGAGGGGGATGGAGGCAGAGTCTTGCATTGCCAGTCCTGTGTGTGAGTAGAATACATCCCGCCCAACACCCAGAGGTCAGAGAACAATCACTCACCGTATACATAAAGCTGTCCAGACCTTATTTCTCTCACTGAACCTTGAAGGTAGGCCTCTACAGTGTAGTTTCCTGTGTCATTCAGGGAGACATTTGTTAACAGCAAGGATCCATCATACATTATTTCCTCTCGTCCACTGTACGCAGGTCCTTTCACATGTGTGTTTTGGTTTACATCAAAAGCTGCAATTTTATTATAGAGGTTTGCCCCTTCCCCCCTGTACCATATGAAGCTTGTAACATCAGGAGGCGTTTTGTGGAGATACAGGCTCACATTTGTCCCTTCGGCAGTATTGACCGGTATAATAGCGAAGTGGGCGGTGGTGGGTGGGCACCAGTAGTTTAATATTGAGACTAGGAAAGAAAAATAAATGGATTAATATTTTGATCTGTGTATAGGGATTGAACAAGATGAGGGCCTGGATCCTGAAAAAGTGTCTTCACCTCTCAGCCTCAGTTTGCGTGTGAGGGTGTGTCTCCCAGGGTCAAGGTCAATAGTATGGCCCCATTCCTTCAGCACCTCTGAACCTGTTATATTTTCTGATACAAATATTCTTGTCTAGGCATTTTTATGGCTCACCTCCTCACTGCCCTCAGACCCATGCTGATACCCAGGAGTGTCTTTGAAGGACACCTTTGATGACTACTCTCTGCCTTCACTTTTTGACCTGTCCCTGCTCTGTTTTTTTCATGGCATTGGTGGGTAACTGACGTCACAACTAGATCTTTCCTTTTCTCTCTCTTGCATAGAACATGAGCTCTATATGAACAGGGTCTTATCTGATCTTGTACCTCCAGTGACTGCAACATGCGACAGACACCTGTAGGTAAATTGAGGTTTTCCCAGGGCCCTGTACCTTGTGGGGTATATTGGAACATATCTGAGGTTGGTGGGAAAGAGATGTCCAGCACCCCTGGTTGTTTTACTATGGAATCCTGACATAAATTGTTATTATTATTATCAGTTTTTCCAATTCAATACTCAATGATGAATATCTTAAGAAATGAACAGCAATTAAGGTTTTCTGCCTCTCGCTGCCTCCACATTATGAGATTTTCCTCTGGCAGAGCCCCCTTCCCCATCTGACTCTTCTCCATTGCTTTTTACCTTCAGATCCAAACAGAAGCCTTCCCTCTTTTCTCAGAGCACTGGCCTCTTCAGCAGATCCCAGCCAATCTCTGTGTCAGATCCTTAGTCTACCCCAAGGAATTGTCTCCTACTTACCAACCAGCAGGAGCCCTTGCCAGTGGACAAGTCCTCTGTGGGTAGAGACTGACAGGGATGCCATGGTGTCTGCTGTCTGCTCTGTGGCTGCCTCTTTGAGAACAGTTTGAAGTTCTGTAAGTCTCACGGTCACCTCTGTCTGGAGTGGTAGGATGTGCTGTGTGTCCTACCTGTGTGTTGAGCTTTATTCTGGGGCAAGATGACTACTTTCATCATGTGGGCTGGGGGGCGGGGTCTGGGCCCAGGACCCTCCCACTCCCTGCCCTCATTTTTGCCACCATGTGCCTTCTTAACAGTTTACTGTCCTTTTGTGTTTTGGTTCTCTGGGTACTGCTGAGTCCTCTGAACACCACACGCACACACACACTAGCACACATTCACACGCTGTGTTGGAAAAGCACAGGCCTGGGTTGCCTGGCTTTCAGGCATTCCCCACAGCTCCCTGTCAGGTGCCCAGTAGCCTCTCTCAATGTTTCACATTGGCCTTTTCCCCTCAGAGCACAAATTCTTGAGCTACTTCAGGAAAAAACTTGTCATAATGATGTCATCACTGCTGTGCATTGAATCACCTGTAAAACTTTGTAAACATTGTGATGCTCAGGTGATACTTTTGCACTCCTGCTTCACCAGCTGTTCAGCTAATGTGGATACCCATTCAAACTTAGATCTCTTGATGTGATGTTAGAACCACTTCTCCCGCTCTCTGTGCATAGGAAAAATATCCAGATCCTGTTAAACTGCAGATTCTGGGCCCAGTGGGTCAGAGACTCTGCATCTGACAAGCTGTCAGGAGAGGTTGATCCTACTGGCTTGTAGGGAACACTTGCGATAGCAAGACTGATGGCGGCACATGTGTCCCTGAGAGGGTGACCCGCTCATGCCAACATTGGCCTCTGCTGTGTCTTGGTCTTGGGTCTGTCAGCAACATGCAGAGAGCCCCAAGTGTGTCCCCAAATGGGGATTATTTCTGTTTGTGACACAGAAACCCAGCTGGGAATCCAGGCTGCTTAGTGTTCTCAGGTGCTCTGAGAAGGTTTTATTTTCTCCTAGCAGGCAGGTCACACGGATGACTCGGGGGGTGAAAAGGGGTCAAGATTGGTGATAACTGCAGAGGGGACTGTTCTTCTATGTCATACTGTCACCAGACTGGCTTTTGCTTTTAGGGACAAAGAGCTAGAACCAGAAATCTCAATTGGACTTGCAGTTTTTGGGTGTGAAGTGGGATGTGTCCTGCGTGTCCCAGGAAGAAGTGACTGTGCTGAAAGATCAGGTGCCTGTAGGCTTCCTGGTCATGGAGAGACAGGTTCAGGTAGACCTTTCCTCTCCATGTCTGTTTGGGGGCCTGTCCTCGTGCTCCCTGGCTGTTGGGACGACCTCTAGTTTCTGCCTGGGCAGCTTTCTTGTGGTCACCAGACTTGCCCATGGGAGATGCCAGGCATGGGGCAGAAAGCAGCACAGAAACCCCTGAGAGAGGAGGAGCTCCCACACCCTGTCAGAGTACGTAATGTTCAAAGCTATGGGGCAATTTAATGGGTTTATTTGAGCCAAACCGACTACATCTGCCTGAGAGCAAGATCTCGAATCCTGTGAAGAATGATAGTTTTACATCTTATTTTATACATTGTAATCACAGGCGATGAAAAATGGTGCATGAAATCCATTAGGTGGTGAGAAAAAGCATAGCAAGGAAATCTTTAGAATTAGATAAGAGTAAAAAATGGAGAAACATGATATTTTTATCCTGGTGGGTGTGGAATAACTAACATTTACTGGGCATAGAGAAGGTGAACAGAGGACCGGGCACCGGGAAGTGCTCTGGGGTCTGGCACACGGGCCCCGGAGTCTGTGCCTTCACGTGGCGGTCTTGCACTAACCCTGACGTGTCAGAGTTACGCTGTCCGAGAGACGTGACACTGGGATCAGGACTCACAAGGTAAAGACTGACCTTTGCTAATGAGGTTTCTAGGCCTGGGATGTGATGACCTGCCATCACCTGCCCAGTTAGAAATTTCTGATCAGAATATTGTGTTAGCTTACGTCTGCTCCCTGAGCTTATCCAGCCTGCCATGTGGCCTCCTGAGCTTGTCAGGGTTGCTGCACAGCCCCCTTTGATAACAGTCTGTAGAAGTAGCAGGTGGGACAGAGCAGGCAGGAGGGAGGGTGCGAGAAAAGCCCATTGGAGCAGGGGATGACAATCAGACTATCTTCTTACCCAAAGCCAGGTTCATGTCTGAATTTCCTGTGTTTCCTGTGTTTCAATGTTGTCCCCTGGAGGTCAGGAGTAGACTGGCCACCAATGTCAGGTGCTGCACAGGATGCCGACCAGGGCGGGGTGAGCCCAGTGAGAGGTGAGTTATTGTCTACAGTATTATGAATCCACTGTCAGAAGAACTGTCCCACCAATGGATGTGCTGCCTCAGACAGAGCTCTCTGCTTTCAACCATTCAAAGGAAGGGCCTGGGGAACATTCTCCTGAGGCTTTTGGGAGAGGGTGCTGGCCTGGGAGGTTGATCCCCCAGATGTGTTGTGTCTCCATCATTGCATTGCAGCATTGCAACTAAGTCATCTTTGTCCCTTTCATTTGCTCTAGGCCTCCTCCCAGGGCCCAGGAGCTGAAGCAGCTCCATGTGACAACTCAACCAGGGGCCCTGTGGGTTCTTCCATTAGGGGAAGAGAGGTTCTTGTGAGACCCTCAGCCCCTCTGAGATGGAAGCAACCACAGATTCTGGGTTCTCCTGTCCCATCCTGTACAAAAAGCTTCTCCTATTCCTGAGGACGTCATGAATTGGTGAGATATTTTCAGAAACAACAGGCAGATGTCTCACAGACCAGCGACTCTGGGAATGAAAGGTCATCCTCTGATTCTTTTAAGGTCAGAGTGTGCTCTTTCCTTCTATGGCAGTAACTCTACCAGGGATTCAGGATCCAGAGTTTCTGTCCAGTCAGTTATCTGTGAGAACTGGAAGAACACAGGCCCTGGGTAATGAGACATAACTCACAAGGTGGGCCTGTGGAGGGCTGTGATTTTCTGGGAAAAAAAGGTGGTCTAACCTTTCACAGTTAGGGGGCTTTTCTTACCTCCTGACTATACAAGAAGTAAATACCTGACCCTGGGATGTCCCCAAGCATGTGGTGGCCTCCTCTCATGCTGACACCAGTATCTTAGTGTCTGTAAGAACATAATTTGACTGTAAGTGCCACATAGGTTGACAAGCTCCCACTGTGCAGTTTCCCTTATAGATTTAATGAGTGTTCACTGTGCATCTGCCATGCGTCAGGCTCTTGGCTGGGCCCCGGAAACTCTGAAGAAGATAAGACATGTGTGGGCCCTGTGCTCATTGAGTTTACCTTGTAACAGGGGTAGGCTCTCATAGAAATCCCGACTTTAATGAATTAATTATAAACCAGCGAAGGGCCATGAAAAGAAACAAAACAAAACTTCTGGTGCGTACACAGCATGTACTGGGGATCACAGAGAGCACTTCCGAGAAGGTGACCTCGTGGCTGAGACATGAAGAGTTAGTGGCCACTCACTCCTTGAAGAACAGAGGGTGTATGAAAAATCTGCCTGCAGAGGACTGACCTTTGGTGGGCTGACGCTTGGCTGGATGGAGGAGCAGACGCAGTCCACTTTGGGGAGCGTGGAGAGAAGGAAAGACTGTGGAATGATTGATACTAGGGAGGTTGGACCCTACTGGACTGTGAGCGCTGCTGAGATGGGGTCAGCACTGCCCCAGGAAAGGCTCCAGGCTGTGGCGAACTCTTTCTACTTTCTGTTGGACAAGCAGAAAAACAAGCAAGAAAATGTTAAGAGGTAGGTATTTTTTTGAGTTTTGTATTTTCTATTCAACTACACTTTAAGCAACATTTTCATGTGTATATATATAATTTTAACATATTTACTGAGTTATAGTTGAATATAGTAAGTTTAACGTATAGAAAGTATACAATGCATTGAGTTTTCCAGAGGCATGCACCAGAGAAGCTGTCACATGAGGATTAGGACCATGTCCCTGCTCTTAAAGCCCCCTCATGCCCTCTTGTAATCTCTTCATTCTGCCCCTGTCCACCCCCTAACCCTGTGGTAGGGAAAATGTCATTTGCTTTCTGTCGTTATAAATTCATTTTCGTTTTCTAGAATTTTAAAAATTTGAATCATACAATATGTAATTTTAGGCAGAGTTTTGCTACTTGACTCAACATGATTATTTTGATGTAGTTCTTTCTTTTTAGCCTTTAGTCCTATCTGATTCCAGGGATGCAGTAAATTTGTATATCCATTCACTCCTTCGTGGACATTTGCATTGTTTCCAGTTTGGGGCTGTTGCATGTAATGCTGCCATGAAGACTTATGCAGAAAAGTCTTTAACCCAATGAATTAGGTGCTTGTACACAGCTGAGCAGCCAGAGGAATGGAAGTTAGGGAGCTACCCCTGAAAGTCTGGTCTCAAGGCTGCATGGCCACAGCCCCACCCAGAGGTACAGAAACACCTGCTTCTTCACATACAGCTGTGTGTCTGCAACAGCCCACCCATCAGTCACCACAGCAGCAGAAATAATGGCCCCATCTTCCTTCTAGCTTCTGAATTAAACACAAGTGCACCTCAGAGGCTGAATTTGATTCACATATGGATTTTCAATCACGAGGAGTTGCGGAAAGGTAGTTTTTAACCTTTCAGTCCCTCTGCTATAAGAGGAAACATAGAAGGAAATTGAACGTAGATGCCAAGTGCTCATAGACCATACATGGCACGTCTGAATTCACCAGCAGGCTGTGTGCCTCTAGGCAAGTGACTCCACCTCAAGAAGACTCTGTTTTCTCATGTGATATCATAAAAAGAGGTTTGGTCTTTCCTGATTCTTAGGAAAGAGCAGCTAAACCTTGGGAATGTTCTGCGCGCTGAGGGTGATGAGTGTCTTTGTCATATCGAGACAACTCTTAGCAGGCCTCTGGGTAACTTCAGAGTGAGGGCAGGTTGGCAGAAACTCCAGCTCTTGATCAGAAGGTTAGAATTTTAGCTATCAGCATAAGAAATGTTTGAACATGTAAAGAATTTTTATGAGTCTCTTTGAATCAAAACCGATGACAATTGCCAGGAAGCAAAATATCAACGGCTTGAGAAAATGCTGCGGAGGATGGCAGTTTTGCACGTTATTTTATACAGTACAATCCAAGTCTAAGGGGTTACATCAAATCCATTGGCAATAGGTCAGGGAGGCAAGAGAAAGCAAAATGCAGGAATTTCTGAGATTGGGTAAAAGGAAAAACAAATAGAAACATACTTTTTTTACATTCATTGGTACAGAACACTTAGTAGTTGTTAATGAACATGGTAACAACAATGAGGAGTTCTGTGGTCTCTGCTCTGGTGGTGCAGGGAGAGGTCTGGAAAAAATAGAAATTTCCCCGACAGTTTAAAGTTATGTTATGGTAGGGGCACAAAGACATTAAGCAGCTTCAGTAAGGTAAACGTTGACGATTGTATAAAAATATACTGACCTAGGACATGACTACCCACCATGACTCACTTTGGTTAAGAGTTTTAATTTCAGACCATCCTCTGCAGGTACTTAAGTTTATGTGTTGTAAGTCCTACCACGCAGGCCTTCCCTGAGCTTGTGAGCTTTAGTGTGTGGCCCCTTTTTGTCCACACTGCTTTAGTTATGAATCAGCCTAAACAATGCATTGGTGACTGATGTTTCATTTAGACAATATTGTGTCAAGTGCTAGGAAGGGAATCTTAGGAAGTCTTAGTGGCAGCGTTTGTCTTGCTGAAAGATAAACCATTGGTGATGCAGCAAGACCTTCACCTTGAATGGAAGTCAAAGTCAAATGTTCTCAAAAGAGAAAAGCAGGTAAATGGGAGGCAGTTGGTCCACAGGCGTTTATCAGAAAAACTCTCTGGGTCATTTCTAACCTATAAACTAGAATGAACTCAGTTTTGTTGTCTCATTTCTCTGTGTTTTGCATCTTGTATTACATTTACTTACAGTTTGAAGGCACACTACCCACCTCTTCAGTTTAAACATTCTCACCATAAGATGGGTTCTCATTTACTATGGCCCACCCATTATTAATTATTAATTATTAATCTGACTTTTGCTAGTTGTACACCTGGAGCTGAAAACTTAAGGTTAGTTTGGGGCCAGGCTGTAAGAACACAATGCTTAAGTACAACTACCATCTAAAAGGTCCACAGGTGAGGACGACAGTAGAAGTTACATAAGTACATTTCCTCTGCTGCAGCAGCAGGTGTGGAAGGCCGTGTTTTGTAGCCACTTCAGCTCCCGTTTGAATTAATATAGTTAGTATCCCTTGTTGAGTTAGGGTGCAAGGACATTCAGATAATTATGTTCTAACATTTAGTCATAAAATTCCTTTCTCAATATTTTTATTCCAGTAACCTTCTACAACTTTCTTTGATTTTCTTAGTTTGTCTCTTTTTACTCACTCAGAAATAACTAACTTATTAAGACCAACGTCTTATGTTTATCCTAAGTACACACACACATCCTTTTTTCTCTTTTTGCAATAGCATTTTGTCTAAATTTCAAACTGTTACCAGGAATGGGGCCAAATCCAGTGTGAGTTTGCTTAAAGTCAACTGTCAGGGTGTGGGATCTTGAGTTTATGCAGGAAAAATTTCTCAAAACAAGCCCAGGTGATTTTGAATATAAGTTTATTAATCTAGGGATACTGAAATAAGGATGAATGTAGAATAGAAAGAGAAGCAGAAGAGAGGCTGGGTGGGTGGGGCTGCTGTGGCTCTCTCACAGCACTATGGGAAAGATGTGAGGCTAGGAGGGGCTGCTCTCAGCTTACTGCAAAATCACAGAAAAGGAGCCGTCGGGACAAGTTCAGGTTTGCCTGGACAAGATGCCAATGCCCATTTGCTCCCCTGCTTGCAAGTTTTGTGAGGACTCCTTAGAATTTAGGAGAAGAAAATTTTATTTGAAAGATTTGAGTAGGTGTGCCTTAAAAAAATTCATGCTGCTTTCGTTGTCTTGAGGAGTTTTACTGGTTTCAAATGGTGAAGATTTTAGGCGAGGTCTCAGGGAAGATCTCCAAAATTATTCATCAGCTTTTTCAGGTGTGCCCATGCAGGGCTGTGTTCTCCACTAATTGTTTGGTGCCAGGGCAGAAGGCCTAAATCACATGACCAGCAATGTGCCAGGGGAGGAAGGCCACCCTGCAGACGAGGGAGGTCCAGCACCGGTGTGCTCATTGCTAAGCACTTGAGGTTTTTCACCCTGGGGAGCTTTTGTATTTGGCTGTCAATTGCCCTCCCAGTTCGCAGACAGGGAAAGACGATCAAACTAATAAAGTTCAACATCAACTTGTAGGCAGAGGTATTGTCAATATCTTGGGAGAGCCGTCTCTCTCTGATGTTGGCAACTTCTCAGCACTGAAGAGTGCTGGATTGCTCTACCTGGAGGCCGGTGTCAGATGGGCTGATGTTCATTCCCAGTGGAGCACCTGAGAAAGTCTTTTCTCCAACTACGTTGGAGAGAGTCTTTATTTGATGTCTCTTCCAAGAGACAAAATAAATCATGATTTTGGTCTTTGTCATTGCCTAGGGGTGCACTTGTGAAATGAATATCACTAATTTGTCAGTCCTTACAAGTTGTTTAATAAGTTTATGATAATAATGCACAGTTTCCTTTTAGCAAGGTTGATCTGTATGTCCCTTTGTTTCGATGCCCAAGGTGACCAGTGACTGTTTAATAAGGGGAAAAGCTATGTTTACCAAACGAAGTAGTTCTCATGGTTAAGGACTATTTGGCCAAGTGGCATTAAAACTTCTGAAAATGTACTTAATTGAGTTTTTGCATAATATATCGATTGCAGAGATGGCTGTCACACAGGGAGGGAGGCCTTTGGCTACTGAGTCTAATTGCTAACTATCATATCCTATAGGTCTAAGGTGACTTCTTTTTATTTGAGTTAAAAGTTCCAAAACAATTTTTTTGTGTAAAAAGCTTGAAAGTGTATACTTAAGGTGTGTCAGAGCAGGGCTTTAAATATTTCTTCAGAGACTTTACAGCTTGTTTCCCTTTTGGGTTCCACAGATGAATCAGGCCCATGTGACTTTAATAGAACATATAAAGCCCGGAACATTAATAGGATTTTGGAATCCAATTGTGACAATATCCAGTGAAACCCGGGATTCTCTGTGTTGCTTCGTTTTATTAAAAAAAAAGGAAAAAATAACCTTCCTCTGAGTCTTTAAAGGTTAATGAGTGCCCATCTTTAGATATGAAATGGCCAAGATATTTTACTTGAGGTAATAAAATTAAAGCTTATTTTTGAGAACTGATGTCCTTTTGTACCTAGCTGTTATAATAGGTTAATTGTGTCCTTTGAAAGTCTAATATTTCCTAGAGGATCAATGTAAAGCATCTACATATTGAATTAGAGTGGGATCTCCAGGAAATTTAACATTATTTAAACCAGCTATTAAAGCCTGGAAGAAATAGCTGGGACTCACTGTATATCCCTGGTGCATTTCAGTCTAAGTAAAGTGGCAATCTTTCCTAGTGAGGGCAAAGAGATGTTGACTTTTTTTTTTTTTAACTGAAATACTGAACAAGGCACTACATAAATACATTACTGAAAAACATTCACAGTCCACAGAAGTGGCTGATAGCAAGGTATTTGGACTTGAAACAAGATGTCTAGGAATAACTATTTTATTAATAGCGTTGAGTTCATGTACAAATCTCCATTCTTTTATTTTGGTTTCTTCACTGGAAAAATAGTAGAATTACAGAAACTTCTATTTGAAATTTTAAGTTCTCTTTTGAACTAATTTTGTATAATAGGATTAATTCCAACTAGTGAATCAGGTCTTACAGGATAATGACAAATATTAGCTGGAGGCTGAGTATTATCAATAGTTAATTTAATAGGAGTGGCCTATTGATCTGTACTGGAAAGGGCTCTCAGTTGCATTGAACATCCTGCAAGTAACAACCAGTTTCAAGATTGTTTTCTTCTTGGGGAAGCTCCTTTATAATTATTATTTCCCCAATTGGTTCAGTATCCAAAGCATTTAGTTCTAAATATACTTCATGCTTCCAGGAAAAAAAATACATGGACCCCATGATTAAAAAGAAAATCTCCTTGTAGCAGGTGAATTGAGGCTGATTAGACCAGTAGAAGCATATTTTGCCTCCTAACCTTTAATAGTTGGAAGAGACAGGTGATTTAAGAACAGTCATTGGTTGATAGACACGCCTAGTGTTTGCACTTCGGCTTTCCTCCTTGGAAGAAGACAACTTAGTTGGTTGAGGTTAAGAACAGATAAAGTAGCCCCAGTACCTACAAGGGTCTTAGTAATTTCCCTACTATGGTAATTTTAATTTTTTTAAACCATGAGCAAGGTGAAAAGGAAACACCTTCATAGTCCTCAGAGCAACCATATGCTTGCTTCTGTGTTCTTTTTCCTCTTCCTAAATCTTATTTCAGTTTTCTATAATCTTTTTTAGGGTGAATGGAATTCTCTAAAGGAGTTTCCCAGAGAAATTTATTTGGAATAGGTCAGAATAGCCAAGGATATATTCTAACAGTCAGATTGTGATTATTTTGTAAACTAATCAGTGTCCCAGAGGAAATAAATAAAATCCTTAGATAGATTTTAAATTCTATTGTGGTTTTTGGAATATATATAGTCACTGGTTCCTTCTGCCTGGGACTGGCTTTTCCCTGAAAGGAGCTGCCAGAATTCCTGAATTATTCTTGTCTAAATTTCTGTTCTCGTTTTCTTAAAGTTTATGAGGGAGTGGTAGTGAGCAGATATAAAGGAAATAAAGAAGGAGTAAAAAAGAAAAAAAGAGGATAAATCCAGACACCTAACCCGAGACAGCAAAGGACATACTAATTGAACTGTAGAAGAAGGGATGTGGTGCTGTGTTTATTAGCTACAGACGTCTTCATTAGTTCATAGACGCTAATAGTTTTTATTAACTTTTTAAAAAAGATTTTATTTATTTTTAGAGAGAGGGGAGGGAGGGAGAAAGAGAGGGAGAGAAACATCGATGTGTGGTTGCCTCTCGTGTGCCCTCTACTGGGGTCCTGGCCCACAACCCGGGCATGTGCCCCGACTGGGAATCAAACCGGTGACCTTTTGGTTCCCAGGCCAGCACTCAATCCACTGAGCCATACCAGCCAGGGTGACTCTAATAGTTTTTATTAACTTTAAATAAAACTATCTGTACGCCACATAGAAGCTTCTAATTTCTAATAAATATATACTTGTCATTTATTCAGTTAAATTTTAGAGCTGCCTATTTTTATGTAATATTGCATGCAAAATGTTAATTAGGTATCAAAAGAGTTTTGCTTGGTCATCATAAATTGATATCTATTTTAATTAAAACTTCTCATTTCTGTAAGTACTTGCAAGTAAGGTCTTCCTGTTTATTGCCTATCTGCAGGAGTAGTAATGGTGGCTGTGGCTGAGTTTTCAGTCTTTCAGGCATGATTTCCCATATTCATTTTAGTTTGGATATTTGCAAATTCTGATCAAATCTTTAGTATATTGTGTGGTAGGTCGAAGTGTGCTGCCTATGGACTCAGCTCCAAGGGGCTATCACCTCCAGAGCTGCATCAAACTCTCTGAGTTGTCTCAGGTCCCCGCCTGGGTGTTAGGTAACCAACCTTTATGTGAGCATCCTTGTAGAAGTCAATTATCTCATTACAGTTGAGTTGGAATTCTCTGTGAGGTCCTGCAGGTTTTTAGGGATTTTCCCTGACACCCTCACAGAGATGCTTAGTCACCTAAGAATACCTGAGATTAGACTTGAGGGAGGAAGTGCCTTTTATCCTCAGAGCTGAACAAGTCCAGTCTCTCATTTGTTTAGCAAAATGTCTTGTTCAAATTCTCAAAGAACAATTCCAATTAAAAGCCAAGGTTAAAAAACCAGCCACCTCTTTTTCTTCTGTTCTGAGTTTTCAACTCTGTTGACTTGGTTTCTCTTAATATTTAAAGGTTAGGAAAACCCTGAGGATTTTTAAAAAAGCTTAAATAAATTTAGGCCTTTTTTAAAAAATAAATTAAAAAAAAAAGAGAGAGAGTTCCAGAACTCTGAGCAAACTCACCCAAGCTCACTTGATGCAATGCTATGTGTAGTGGGGCACAGCGTGTCCCCTGCTGGTGCCTAGCAAGGTGGTCTGGTGGGCTTCTGGAATCCTGCCACACGGGGCCAAGTACATGTCAAAGTAAGAAATGTTTAAGCATGTAGAGAATTTTTATGAGTTGATTTGAGTTGGGAAAGAAGATCTCAACAAATTGAAAAATTACTCCATAGAATGACAATTTTGCACCTTATCTTACACATTGCAATCAACAGGAAGTGAATAAGGGGCTACATAAAGTCCATGGGTGATGTTTTAGGGAGGCAGGAGAGAGAAAAATGAGTAAAGTCTCTGGGACTGGATAGAAAGGAAAGCAAATAGACACATAACTTTTTCACATGGGAAGGCACAGGACAGTTAGCAGTTAACAATGAACATGGTACCAAGAACAATGAGGAATTTTCTTGTCTCTGCTCTGGTGCCGTGAGTGTTCTAGGAAAAAGGATGTTACTCTGACATTTTAAAGGTATATTACCATAGATGCAAAAAAACACTAGACAGTTTCAGTTAAAATAAAGATTGACATTTTTAAGAAAAGAAATCTAGTCTAAAACATGACTACCTGCAGACTTCCGCCAAGATGGCAGTGTAGGTGGTCGCACTCGCTGCCCGCACATCCAGAATGTCCATACAACTAATGCAGTAGCAAAAATTTAAACAACCAGAACGGACAGAATCGAACTGAAGGGAAGTCCGACACCCAGGAGGTAGGAGAAGACAAACATCCAGGCCGGTGAGCGGGGCAGAAACGGGCGGAGGAGGCAGC
>PVJI01015472.1:0-41037 GCA_004026765.1 Micronycteris hirsuta
CGGGGAATTCAGATTAGTCACAGCCAAGACGCTTCTGAAGTAAGCAAGCAAAATACAACCAGAGAAACAAAATAGAACCAGAGACATTGAAGTTTAGAACATTCTGGCAGTAACCAGAGGGGAGGGGGAAGGGGAGAAGGGGGACAAGGATATTCAGGAACTGCTATAAAGGACACATAGACAAAACCAAGGGGGAGGGTGGAAGCAAGGGAGGGAGGTGGGTTTGCCTGGGGTGGGGTGGGGGGAGGGTAAATGCGGACAACTGTAATTGAACAACAATAAAATAATTTAAAAAATAAAATAAAAGAAAAGAAAAAAAAAAGCCATAAAATTGACAATTTATATCAACCAAACCCCAAAAATATCACAATTAAATTTTTAAAATTTCACATTCAAATAAAAGCATGAGTATTCAAGCCTTAGTTTATTCAAGCTTTAATTTGAAAGGACGTTAAACCAGTTTTGAATATAAAAAGAGAACAAATTAGTATTCTTTCTTTTTCTATTTTTAAATATTTATCCATATTTATATTTACTGAAATTCTGGCTTAGAGGAGAAATGTTACCTTGATTGCTAAAAGTATCAAAGCATGATAAAAATAAATTTAATATTAAAGATTTATAGTTTCCTTCACTTAGCAACAAAAATATCTTTTTATTATCAAATCCAAAATTATAAACCAAATCTACTTTTAAAAGGCTTATTCTGAGACTTGGATTATTTTATACATACTAGTACAAAGAGGAGGGAATCCCAAATGACTAAACTATAAAATAATTTGTGCTAAAACTAATTTTTACATTGAATTACAGTCTAAAACAGTATTTTTACTCCTAATAAAAGTGGATCATAGACTATGCTTTGGTTTGCTGTATTATTTCATTAAAAAAATGATGCTTTATCTCCTAGAAAAACATTAACATGAAAAGCGTAATTTTAGAACTATGTCATCTTCATAAACTAATATTCACAAAAACATTAGTATTGATTTTATAAGGTAAAAATAACACAAACTTACAATAATTAGGAGAAACAGACTGAACACAATTACAAATATTTTAAGCACAGTTCCTGGTACAACGCACTACATTTCACCCTAGAGAAAGAATGTTGTTGACAATGATCTCTACCACATGGAAACTGCTTTTAAAGCCGCTAGGCCCTGACATTCTACTCAGCAGTCTGAAATCAATCCACCGCCTTCCTCATTACCCTCCCGCTTGGGGCTTATGCGCAGATATGAACATCTATTGAGGAAAACCACTAAGAAATTTCAATACAGCTACAATGGTAGGCTTTCCCCTGACATATCAGTTTAAATATCATTTGTTAAGTTGTGACTCATCTAACAGTCTTAATAAAGGTAAAGGTTATCTCTATTTTTTTAATGTTTTAATTATCTTAAACAATTATTTTTAAGAAGTACATTAGTATATATCATTGTATAACTTTAATATTCATTACCGGCCAGAAAATAGTGCTGCAAATGTGACAAATCTTGTTACTCCTAATTTTTAACCATTGATTTTCTTATGAACTGGCATCTACAATGCAGCACCAGGAACTCTGAGTGATTCTGTTCGAAATTACCTAAGAAAAAGTCTGAAATGCGCACTGTCAGATAAAATCCACAGGTAGCCTAAATCCTTCCCATCACATTCCCCTAATCCTTGATTACATTTCTACATTATTCTAGTCGGCAATACTATTTTTTTATTTTTCATAGTTTACATTTAAAAAGCAATTCCATTAATTAAAAATAGAGATACCTATGAAAATAAAAAAACCTAAGAAAATTAAAACTATGGCTTTTCCTCTATTTTGTACCACCAAAAAGTGTTAATGACTACTTTTCATAATGTTAGATTTAAAGTTAAAGTTTAAGTTTTAAAACTTTTCTTGAAACTTCTTTTGTTCATACTAATACAAATCAAGAATTCTTATAAAATAGCAAAGTTGAAATCTGATATTTTAAACTCACAGGAGACAGGATCTTGGGTCTTCATTTTAACTATTTATACTACAGGTATCCTAAGATTTCAAGCCCATAAAAGTACCTTTGTTCATAGCACATAATTATTAAGAAACTGAAATTATCAACATTGCTTGGATTTTCTTGACGGAAAAGACATAAAACCATTTTCCGAAACTGTTTTTCAGAATACCACTGACACAAAAACTTTTAGCATCTAATTAAAGATCACTAAGGGTTAAATATTTGTTCTCTGGCCCCTATTGCGTACACCCTGCCAAAAAGTCCTCTAAGCTTTTAAACATTGCTTCGATGGTCTGCATTTTTACTTCCAGGGAAAAAGGAGTACTGTTCTACAATCAGCAGGCCACTACTATCTTATTAACTTCCAGTCACCTTAATTTTTGTTAAAATGAAGATTCTGCAGTCTATACTTCTATTGCTGTTTGTGCCTCTGACAAAGCCAGAACCACCAAGTCAGCAGAACTCACGTATCATCTCTGATTATGGAACAGATCATTTTGAAGAAATCTTACCTACCCAAGATTATGAGGATCAATACCAGGATGGAAAAAATATCAAGGTACCTTATTTCCACTCTAAATTTAACTTCTTAAAGTAGTCTAGCCCATTTAACTGCATGCTTTTGCTTTTTTCTGAATGTGTCTCATAACGTAACAGGAAAGAAAAAGCACTTTAAGTGATTCGAAGTAGTTCAAAATAAGTATCCCTAAGATTATATTTTTAAAGTATGCATGTCTCTCAGATTATTAAATAATACGTATGGTAACCAAACAGTATCTATAGCAACTAACACAAAATTTAAGGAAAACTAAACTTTAAGGTGGTTCCTGACCAACTGAGATTTATATGTTAAGTATTAGTGTTACACAATGCTCTATATTTAAATATATTATCTCAAAATAAAACAGAAGGAGATGTGTACTACGAGGAATAATGATGGACTACAAGTTTAAGGTCTATTATTTTAAGAAGAATGGTTCAAGAAAATAAATAGAAGAGTACCATTATTTTTGTATATATAGTATTTCACAATAATTTCGATATGCCAACTATTTACAGTACCAAAAAAAAAGAAAAACTACTTAATATGGGGCTTTCTTTTTAAATCAGCATCAACAATTGAGACTCTATAGTACCAAGTAACTGTTAACTTTCATTAAATTAATACTCTATCACATCTTTCATACTCCACTTGTATGGGTTAAGTAACTACTTGTGGTTTTCTTGGCACACCACTGGGTATGGAAAATGTTAATTCAGCACGTAAGTATCTGCCTATAGTGGTGCACGCGCACGCACGCACACACACACACACACACAGAAAAGTGAGAAATGCAGCCAAACATCTAACAATGTCGACTTTTTCAAAGTTCTTCTCCATTATTAACAAGATGGCAAAGATTTTAAGAGTGACCCGTTACAATTGCTTCTCCCTCCCTCCCTCCTGCCCTATTTCTTTCCTTTCTCTCTCTCTCCCTCCCCCTCTCTCTCCCTCTCTCTTTCTTCCTTTCTCTCTCTTTCTTTCCCTCCCTCCCTTTCTTCCTTTTTCTTTCTCTCATTCTCTCTCTTACACAGATGACCAAATGTTAACATCACATTTTCTTTCAATGAAGTTAGTTAATATGCTAGTATTATTCTTGCCCAACACTAAGACAAAAAAAACAGGTATCACTAGTCATAGCTTCAAAAAAAAGGGTCTAGCATAATAATAAGATATTGGCTCACATGGATGATTTGAAACTATCAATCAGTTAGAAGAATACTTTCAAAATTCCCTGGTCCCCAAAATGTAGTAAGTCGAAGAAATTCTGTTTCTTTTCTTCATGTTGCTTTCTTTACAAGTCCATCTTAATATAAAAAGTGGAGCAGAATTCAATGGCACTTAATATACAAACACAAAGTGGAAGGGACTGACCAACCAGAACGCACACGAGAGAATGAAGGAGTCAAGACAGACTAAAGATGGAAAACGCTTCCTAAGGGCCTCACATAGTGTACTTTAGCATAACGGCACATTATGTTCTCTCCCAGAATATGAAAGACAGAGTAAATGATAAAGACCTGAATTCTCCTAGAGCTAACAGCCTGGACCAGTGGTCTGAGTGTGATGGGTAGGGTGGAATAAAAGGACTCCAAGGGCCACCAGGGCTTAATGGAGGCATGTGGATAATTAAGGGTCACTTCCAGAAGAGAGAAAAAGAGCTTACTCAGTGCTTTACACATGACGTGACTGGTGCTTTAGTTCTGCTCCATGTGGCAGAATATGATATCAGGAACTCAGTTTGAATAAAAACCATAAAGAATAATTAAAAGAGCTACTTTACATAATGATCTCAAGACACTATCTTCATTTTAGGTTTCACCTCAAAAAAACTTTAATTACAAGTCAGAGAATTCTCTCTTAGTTCCCATTTGGAATTTCAGTATGTTCAACATTTAGAAAGCATAGAGTTTGGCTTTTGGAGATATAAAAATAAAAAAAGACCTGGTTCTTCTGCTCTTGGAGCCCACCGTATAAAGGAAAAGCAAGATAAACAAATATTTACACTATTTAATAATTTAATAAGTACATAAAATCCTAATAAAACAAAAAGACATGCCATTAACTGTGACTATGGGAAAACAGATGAGGTCCATGATCTCTCAGTTTTTATAGTCAATATTAGATTTTATCACACCTGATGATACATTTTTATATTTCTAATAGGAAAGAGAATCTATGATAATATCTGATGAGAAAAGTCTTCAAATACAAAAAGATGAGAGCTTAACATCATTACCCTCCAAGAAAGAAAATGATGGTAAGTATGAATACCTATTATCTAATTTTATAAAGATTTTACTTATTTAATTTTTTTAGAGAGAGGGGAAGGGAGGAAAAGAGGGAGAGAAACAACAATGTGCAAGAGAAACATCAACCAGTTGCCTCTCACACACCCCACGCTGGGGACCTGGTCCACAGCCCAGGCACATGCCCTAACTGGGAATCAAATCAGCAACCCTCTGGTTCCCAGGTTGGCGCTCAACCCACTGAGCCACATGAACTAGGACTTTAAAAGGACCTTTAAAAAACAGCTTACAATGGAACTACATTCTTTATAGTAATCAAAAATTGCCTCTATATAATAAACCCAAACAGAATTCCCTCTCCAACGATAAAGTCAAATGGGTATATTAGGAGTGCACATCAATTCCCATTTCACTTTATTAGAAACATGGAATAGGAACATTCAAGAACAAACAAAGCTTAATCCAAGTTTAGCTCCCACAATGTATGTCTTTCTGTCTATATAAAATCAATTCAATAAATAGTTATTAAACACTGATTATTTTCAAACAGTCTTTTGAAGCTGTGACTTGAGTTTTCAACTTCATGATGGCTCCAAAGTGACATGCATAATAAATTACATGAGATATTCAACACTTTATTGTAAAATAGGCTTTGTGTTAGATAATTTTGCCCAGTTGTAGGCTAATGTAAGTGTTCTGAGCATGTTTAAGGTAGGCTGGGCTATGAAAGAGAAACATAGATTCACTGTATCTCATATGTGCCCTGACTGGGGATTGAATCGCAACCTAGGTATGCACCCTGACTGGGAATCAAACCTGCAACCTTTTGGTGCACAAGATGACACTCTGACCAACTGAGTCACTGGGCTAAAGCAACGTATTGTATTTTCACCTTATGATGGGTTTATTGGAAGTAACCCCATCATAAGTCGAGGAGTGTATGTACGATTACAGCCTAAGAATAACGTAAATAAAATGTAATTCTTGCCTTCAAGAAACTCACAGATGAGGGAGAGATGGCTATACAGACTGTCCCCAACTTATAATGCTTCGACATACACTTTCAACTTTATGATGGTGCAAAAGCAATACTCATTCAGTAGAAACTGGCTAGGCTAAGATGATAGATGTGTTAGGCATAATAAATGCATTTCCAACTTACAATATTTTCAAGTTTTGGTTTATCAGGGTGTAACTCCATTGTTAACTTGAGAAATATCTGTATATACTCATGTGCTGCTTAACAAGGGAGATACATTCTGAGAAATGCAACGTTAGGTGATTTTGTTGTGCAAATAACAGAGTGTACTCACACAAATCTAGATGGTATAGTGTACTACATACCCACAGTTAGCCTATTGCACCTGGGCTACAAGCCAGTACAGTATGTTACTACATAAAACAACACAACATTAAATCAAGCACAAGAGGAAATAATGCAATCAAGAGACCCAGTAAACAAAAGATGTATGAGGCTGCTGCCAGTGTAACATAGCATGCTGTTTTACAGTAAACATTCTTAAAATAAATATAAAGAATATGTACACTCTAAAATAATGATTAAACGTATAATGTAACTTCCAACTAGATGGAGGCGCAGGAAGATACACTTTGCCTCCTTGCTCAACCAAAAGAGGACAACAAATCTAAAAACAAAAATCCACCAGAACTGCCAGAAAATTGAACTGTATGGAAGTCCGACAACCAAGGAGTTAAAGAAGAAACATTTATCCAGACCAGTAGAAGGGGCGGAGAAGGGCAGTCAGGGTAGAGAGGATTTGCAGCAAGGCGGCAGCTGGAGGACTGGGTGGTCCCACATTTGCATGCAGATAAACCAGGAGGAGCAACTGGGGAGCAAGACAGACCACACAACCCAGGGTTCCAGTATAGTGAAATACAAACTCAAAATCTCTGACTGAAAAAACCTGTGGGAATTGCAGGGGCAGGAGAAACTCCCAGCCTCACAGGAGAGTTCACTTGAGAGACCCACAGGGTCCTAGAATGCACACAAACCCACCCACCCAGGAATCAGCACCAGAACGGCCCCATTTGCTTGGGGTAGCGGGGGAAGTATCTGAAAGCCCGTCAAGAGCTGAGCAAGCCATATTGTTCCCTCTTTAACCACTCCCCCACAGCGCCATAATGCAGCGAGGTGGGATGCCCTGTCCTGGCTAATACCTAAGGCTCCTCCCCTTACAATGTAACAGGAGCATGAAGACAATATATATATATATGGCCCAAATTAAAGAACAGATCAATGCTCCAGAAAAAAATACAACTAAGCAATGAAGAGATAGCTAACGAATCAAATGCAGAGTTCAAAACACTGGTAATCAGGATGCTCACAGAAATGGTTGAGTATGTTCACAAAATAGAGGAAAGAGTGAACACAATGAAAAATGAAATAAAGGAAAATATACAGGAAACCAACAGTGAAGGGAAGGAAACCCAGACTCATATGAATGGCTTGGAGCAGAAGGAAGAAATAAACATTTAACCAGAACAGAATGAAGAAACAAGAACTCAAAAAAGTGGGGATAGGTTTAGGAACCTCTGGGACAACTTTAAACGTTCCAACATCCGAATCATAGGGATGCCAGGAGAAGAGGAAGAGCGAGACATGGAAAACTTATTTGAAAACATAATGAAAAACTTTCCCAATATGACAAAGGAAATAGACTTCCAGGAAGCCCAGGAACCACACACCAAGGCACATCATAATTACATTACCCAAGATTCAAGATAAGGAGAGAATCTAAAAAGTAGCAAGAGAAAAGGACACAGTTACCTACAAAGGAGTTCCCATAAGACTTCAGCTGATTTCTCAAAAGAAACTTTGCGGGCAAGAAGGGTTTGGAAAGAAGTATTCAAAGTCATGAAAGGCAAGGACCTACATCCAAGATTACTCTATCCAGCAAAGCTATCATTTGGAATGGAAGGGCAGATAAAATGCTTCCCAGATAGGGTCAAATGAAAGGAGTTCATCATCACCAAACCCTTATTATATGAAATGTTAAAGGGACTTATCTAAGAAAAAGAAGATGACCAAAACTATGAACAGTCAAATGACAACAAACTCACAACTATCAACAACTGAACCTAAAACAACAACAACAACAACAACAACAAATACCTAAGCAAACAGCTAGAGCAGGAAGAGAATCACAGAAATAGAGATCACATGGAGGGTTATCAGTGGGGAGGGGGGAGGGAGGAGAATGGGGGAAAAGGTACAGGGAATAAGAAGCATAAATGGTAGGTAGAAAATAGAGAGAGGGAGATTAAGAATAGTATAGGAAATGGAGTAGCCAAAGAACTTATATGTTCGACCCATGTACAAGAACTAAGGGGGGAAATGAGGGCTGGAGGGGGGCCCAAGGGGGAGGGGAATAAGGGCTAAAATGGAACTGTAATAGCATAATCAATAAAATACATTTTTAAAAACCATATAGTATAATTAACACATAAATCAGTGACATACTAATTTATGATCATTATCCAGTGTGGACATAATTGTGTTAGTTACACTTTTATACTACTAGCTCAGTAAGTTTAGTTACACTAGCATCACCACAAATATGTAATGTATTGTGTTATGATATTATGAAGGCTACAACTTCATTATAGAAGTTTTTCAGCACCATTATAATCTTATAAACTACCATCGTATATGTAATCCACCATTGACCAAAAAATCATTAGGTGGTGCATGACTGTACAAAAATATTTAAAATGTACATTTCAATTAAAAAAATAGAAAACTTAAACTACAGAGTCCTACTCAATAGTTCCTACCTAACTAATTGATTCTTGTTCTATTACAGAACATTATTTCACATGACATGAAAAAAAGTCACACACTAATTTCTGTATTGCTACAATAAAATTAAAATGAACCAAAACATATAATCTATCTTAAGAAACCTGGAAAGTATCAAAGTAAAAATAGATTTGAGCAAGTGGAAAGACATCCTTGGGGCTCTGATAAAATGACTCAATATCATAAAGATGTCAGCTATCTCTAATTTTTTAACAATAAACTTCTTTAAAGATCTGGTAAGGTTGATTCTTAAGTTCATATGGAAAAATCAATCTGCATGAACAGCCAGGGAAACACTAAAAAATGATAGGTACCTGCAGCAACCAGATGTACCACGTACAATGGAACACAGCTTAAAAACATTCCACTCTGAAAAAGCATGATATCAGTGCATGACAGAATAGAAAGCCCAGAAACAGACAGAAATACAAGTAGAAATTTAGTATATGATAAAGTCAGCATCTAAAATCACTGAAAAACAAAGATAATGTTTTTTGCTTTTTTAATGGTGCTTGGACAACTGAGTAGCCAACTGAAAAGGGATACAATTAGATCTATGCCTTACACCAAAAAATAAAGTCCAAATAAATTCAGGTCTAGCCCTGGCTGGTGTGGCTAGGTGGATTGAGTGCCAGCCTGTGAATCAAAGGGTCGCCAGTTCTATTCCCAGTCAGAGCACAGGCCTGGGTTGCAGCACCAGGTCCCCAGTTGGGGATGTGCGAGAGCCAAATGATTGAGGTTTCTCTGACATATTGATGTGTCTCTCCCTCTGTTCCCTCTCTCTCTAAAAAAATAAATAAAATCTTTAAAAAAAGAAAAAGAAAAAACTCAAGAAGGGTATTAAAAAACTAAGACTAGTAACCTCCAGGCCAAAGATGGGACCAACAGTGGTAAGGAGCTGGGAATGGGAAAGAAGGGGTTGTGTGGAGGGGGTAGTAACACTTCTCTCAGTGTATAGTTTTTGTGTAGATTTGATTTTAGAACAAGGTTATTTTTCACTTGGGCAAACAAACAAACATATATATTTATAAATAAAATCAATAAGGATAAGATAAAAAACAAAGTGAAATACAAATTAAAAAATAGAAACATATTTCAAATTAATAGTGTAACACACTAATGAGAGAAAATC
Source organism: Micronycteris hirsuta (assembly GCA_004026765.1). Lineage (NCBI taxonomy): Eukaryota > Metazoa > Chordata > Mammalia > Chiroptera > Phyllostomidae > Micronycteris > Micronycteris hirsuta. The sequence goes on from PVJI01015472.1 coordinate 9,740, forward strand.
TAAGCCAAGTAAACCTTAAATTCAGAATCTTGACAGTATACCTTCAGGCTAAAATAAAAACAAACAGTAAACAAACACTAAAATTCCAGTGAATGGATTTGTAGCAACAAGGAAACTACTTAATGCCTGTCCTAGGACTGAACAATGTGAAGTAAACACACTGAGGAAAATGAGAGCTGGGTTTCTGTCAGAGAAGGGTCCTACAGTTGCGAAAAGGGGGAAGGTCAGAATGAACACTGTGGAGCTAAACTGGAATGGAAGATATTACCATCAATTTATGGCTTGCATACAGAGATACAGAAACAGATATAGATGTGTTTGTCTCTCCGTGTGAGCATGTATATGTCATTTATACATACATATGTTGTTTTTATGTGTATATGGTATGTTTGCGTGTGTTGTGTATATATAAAAGGTCTGTCCGGAAAAAGTCCAGCCACTGTTAATATAATGAAAATGGTTTGTGTGACATCGATGTAACCTGGAAACCAAGGAGAATAGACTGGAAAGTGCATGAGTGAACAATAATGACTACAGTGTACTAGTCAGTGGGGGCAGTAGACGCCACTGAGTGAGCATCTGTACTTTGTGGCCATTGCATTCAAAATGACTGAGCAAGTCGAGCAATGGATCTGCACCCAATTTTGTGTTAAGCTTAATACTACTCCACAGAAGCTATTCGGATGATTCAGAAGGCTTTTGGGGATGATGCAGTGAGTGCAGTGCAAATAAAAGTGTGGCACAAATGTTTCAAAGTTGGTTGAGAAGCTGTTGAAAGTGATCCACATTCTAGAAGGCCTGCAACAAACAGAACACCTGATAATATTGAACTGTATGGGCTGCAATCAACAAAGATCAGCGACTGACAGTGTGAGAACTAAAAGCTGATCTGGGGATTCCAAAAACTACTGTGTCCGAGACTTATGATGCAGGATCTTGGCATGAAACATGTCATGGCAAAATCTGTTCTGTGGCTTCTGCTACCAGAGCAGAAGGAACACTGTGCTGCTGTTGCTAATGACTTGATTCAAACTGCTACCAATGAACCAGATTACCTCAAGAAGGTCATAACTAGAGATGAATCGTGGGTCCACAGCTATTACTGGGAAACAAAGGCCCAGTCGTCCCAACTGAAGTCTCCTCGTTCTCCATGCCCGCAGAAGGCATGGCAAAGTCGCACCAAGATCAAGACCATGTTAAGTGTGTTTTGATTGGGAAGGAATTGTCCATCACAAGTACATCCCTCCAGACCACACAATTAATAAGGAGTACTACCCCAATGTTCTTTGTTGGTTGAATGATGGAGTACAACGAAAATGGCCACATCTATGGGAAACTGGTGACTGGCAGCTTCATCACACACAACGTGCCTGCTCATGCATCACGTTTCATGCAGAGTTTTTTGGCAAAACATCAAATCACCCAGGTGACTCAGCCCCTCTATACCCAGAATTTGCACCAGGCAACTTCTGGCTTTTCCCAAAGCTAAAATCATCTTCACAAGGAAAGAAATTTCAGACCATCGATGAGATTCAGGAAAATATGACAAAGCAGCTGATGGCAATTACAACAAAGGATTCTGCAGAGTGTTTTGAACAGTGGAAGAGATACTAGGAGAACTGTGTGAGGTCTCAAGGTGCCTACTTCGAAGGGGACTGAGGTGTCACTGTCCTGTGTACAATGTTTTTTTATCTTGTGTCTTCTTCAATAGATGTCTCTATTTTTCATAGTACATGGCTGATACTTTCTGGAAAGTCCTCGTATGTATGTGTGTATGTGTATATACATGTACAGAGTATACATATAAATGTGTGTAGGTATGTGTATCATTACATATGGGAACAGAGACAAATATACATGAATATATTTCCCAGCTTTCTCTACTTGGAAAAGCCTAAAAGCAGTGAGTTTCTGGTAGCAAGGACAATATTCATATCCAAACCTTGGTTTCTAAATGCCATTCCCCATTAAAAGTAACCAGCCCTCTTTGAAGAAATAGCTGATTTCAGGCTTGGGGCAGGGAAAAGGCAAGATTGGTCTGAGACATCTTACCGAGCCAGAAAATCAGGAAGTTCTCAACGAATAATGGCAACTCTAACTTTTTAATAATTTTTCAAAACATAAAAAATACACAGGTATAAATTTACAAAAGATGTATAAGATATATTCACTATAGTCAAGACAAAAATGCTGAAAGAAATTTAAAAAGAATAAACATATGGATAGATATATTATATTCAATGACCAGAAATCTCAATATCATTAAGATACCAATTTTTCCCAAATTTACCTGTAGATTCAATGTAATTACAATTAAAATCCTAATGGGCTTTCTTTTCTGGGGTTTTATTTTTTTTTTGGCTTTCTTTTTTTAAAAAGTAACAGATATTCTAAAATTTGTATGGAAATGCAAAGAACCTGAAGCAGTCATTATAACGCTGAAGAAGAATTAAGCTGGAGGATTTATACAACCTAATATCAACACTTATTACAAAGCTTTAGGAATTAAGATATTGTGGTATTAGCATAAAAATAAATAAACAGATCAATGGAACAGAGTCTAGAAATAGATAAACAATATGGTAAAGTGATTATGTACAATGGTTCCAATACAATTCAAAGGAGAAAAGACAATCTTATTTAAAAAATGGTGCCCAGCTGGTGTAGCTCAGTGGATTGAGCGCGGGCTGGGAACCAGAGGGTCCCGGTTCGATTCCCAGTTGGGGCACATGCCTGGGTTGCGGGCCAGGTCCCCAGTGAGGTCCATGTGAGAGGCAACCATACATTGCTCTTTCTCCCTCCCTTCTCCTCTCTCTGAAAATAAATAAAAATAAAAAAAAATCTTAAAAAAAAAAAAAATGGTGCTGAAAGAGCCAGAGAGTTACAGAAGAAAAGAAAACTTTAGCCCTTCCTTACACCAAACATAAAAATTAACTCAGAATGAACCTTATACCTAAATATAAAGAGTCTAAACTATGAAACCTTTCAAAGAAAACACAGGATAAAAACTTAGTGGTTGGCAAAGATTTCTTAAATACAACACATAAATGAACTATAGAGGAATGAATTTTCTTCATTAAAATTAAAAATGTTTGCTCTTTAAAAGGCACTTATACAAAAATAAGAAGACAAGCCACAGACTGGAGGAAAAATGTACAAAACATAAATCTGATAAATGACATATCCATAATATATACTCTTATAATTCAATAATAATACAAAATAAATCTTTTAAAAATAGGCAAAGTGATGAACAGACACATCATCAAAGAAAATACATGGATGGCAAATAGTGTATAAACAGATGCTCGGTTAGGAAAATATATAAAAAAAACAAAACAAAAAAATAGATGCTCAGCATCATTAGTCATTAGGGAAATGCTAATTAAAACATGAGATACCACAACACATCTTTCCTAAATTGCTAAAATAAAAAGTCCAACCATACCAAAATGTTGGGGAGGATGTAGAGCAACTGGAACAAGCTCTCATGCAATGCTGATAGGAATTTAAAACAGCACTACCACTTTGGAAAATACTTTGGGACTTTCTTCAAAAAGTAAACATACACCTTACCTACCCAGTCATTCTACTCTTAGGTACTTAACCGAGAAAACTAATGCATTAAGTCCACACAACTTGTACGTAATTGTTTTTGGCCACTTTCTCTGAAATAGCCCAAAACTGGAAACAACTGAAGTGTCCTGAAGGGATGATTATAAATTGTGTATACTGACACAGGAATACCACTCACTAAGAAAAAAGAACGCACTACAGATACAAGCAACAGCAGATGACGCTCACGGTAACTACAGAGTGAAAGAAGCCAGACAAGAGTATATAAAAAGTGATTCTCTGGATATAAGATTGGAAGGGAGAGATTACCAAATGGTGTGAGAAAGTTTTGGGGGTGATGGATATGTTAATTATCTTGATTGTGGTAATGGTTTCATGGTATATACTTATGTCATAAATTAAACAACAAATATGTGCAATTTATTGTATGTCATATAACCACAAAAAAGCTGTGCCAGGACTAAAAAAAGAGCTTAAAAAAATATATAACCAGAGACATTGAAGTTTAGAACATTCAGGCAGTAACCAGAGGGGAGGGGGAAGGGGATAATGGGGGACAAGGGTATTCAGGAACTGCTATAAAGGACACATGGACAAAACCAAGGGGGAGGGTGCAAGCAAGGGAGGGAGGTGGGTTTGCCTGGGGTTGGGGGGGAGGGTAAATGCAGACAACTGTAATTGAACAACAATAAAATAATTTTAAAAAAAAAGAATGTAGAGAAAATGTTAAAATTTTATATATATTTCAAAGCAGCAAATAAAACTTTATGGCATTTAAAAAATAAAAAAAGAGCTTAAAAGAGCCCTTACTGGCTAATCTGTGACAATTTAATTATAAAAATAAATGTGATGGTAATGTGTTTATGACCTCTAGGATAAGGAATTCATAAGTTCATAACGAAATTAAGGAATTAATTAATTAGAAGAGAACGTTTCACCTTACACCAGAATGCCAACTAACAAGTACAGAAAGAATGATGGAATTAGAAAATCATTATTTGGCAACTATCCTAGTGATAAACAATTTACATAAGAATCAATGGATGATAAAACCAGTGGGTGGATGTTTAATAACAAACCAGATGTTTAAAACATCAAAGTACTTCTCTGAAAGATACTTATTAATTACAAAGTGAAAAATATTTACTTTACAGAGTGAGAAACATGCTGGACACCAAATGAACCAAGCAACCAAAGACAGCATTGTCAGAATGGGTCAAATAGATACCACGTGCTCCTTGATTCCTGGCAATGAGGACCCCAGATCATTTCCATGGTATTCCTGACAAAAATGGGGAAACTCTACAAACCCTAATTGAAAGACATTCTGTAAAATATATACTGTAAAAATAATTTTTAAAAACATTAAAATTTTTCAAAAAAGTAAAAGGTATGAAAAATAAAGATTAAAAAGCTGCTCAAAGTTAAAAGAGACGAAGGAGGCATGACAAGTAATGCAATAATGATGGCAGAGTGAAGGGAATCCCTACGTGCCTACAATGACTAATTTTCAAGTCAGTAGTTCGCTTATCTAACCAGCAGTTTCTAAACCCCTAAGCTGTCACCAATATGAAATGTGTTTGTGCCGCACCAAGTGGTAAGTCAAGCCAATGTTTACCTTAAGTCCTGCTTTTCAAATTTTTTGGTATTCAAATGAGGAAACATAATTGTTGATCAATGCAACAACTGAAGGATCAATAATAAAGTGCAGAATAAAAGAGACTGAATCACAGAATCAAAAATATGAATTATCACTTACAGTACAGGTCTCTAGCTTCATAACCACGGTATCTTTTGTATCACCTATAATTCCCTAGAATCTTTTCAAATCAGTAATTAAATTCATAATTGCAATAATTTTACTAGTAGGGGCCAAATATTTTTAAACTGTTTATACTTTTATGATTTTTTTCCCAATTAGAAATGCCCACGTGCCTGTTGTGTGTTTGTTTAAGTGGCTCTGTATACTGTGAAGAAGTTGACATTGATGCTGTACCACCCTTGCCGAAGGAATCAGCCTATCTTTATGCACGATTCAACAAAATTAAAAAGCTGACTGCCAAAGATTTTGCAGAAATCCGTAAGTTAGTTTTAAATAAGATATTAGTATTAACTCATGTTAGTACTTAGCTCATATAAATACAAGATTTCTAGATACTTGTGGCCTATCACATCCAGAGTAGTCGCTTTCGTCCTATTTAAGCACCTACCACATTGTACAAAAACCCACTGATGTGTTAGTGAATCTCTTTTCCACTCAGATCTCCTCTGTCATCTTTCTTCACTGGTCACTTTGCTGTCTATGCTGATTGCCCATTTCACATATATGCTAACTATGTCTTCTCAGCCCCAATACTTCAAGATCCATTTGCCTCAGCCAGTCAGTAGCCCCAATATAATCAGGATGCTTCTCCAAATACACTGTTTTATTTTCTGCCTTCAATATAAAAGCATAGAGACTGCTTTTCCTTACTTTAACTCGTGGTTCTTAAATCTGGCTGCATGAATAAAAATATCTGGGGAAACATTTAAAAAATACTGATACCAGGCAGGCACTAAGTCCCCAGAGGTTCTCACTGAGTTCTGGGGAGAGGCCCAGGCATCATCAGCCTTAAACACAACCGAAGTCCTCAGATGATTCTAACATGATTACAACTAGTGTCCCTCCTGAGTCATAAAAAACCTTGCCACTAGGGCACCTCCAAGAGCACAGCAAATCCCCCATGTCTGCAGTGCCTAGTCCCAGTCCTGAATCACTAAGTCCTCATACTCTCAACGCCTATGTTGTCAAGTGCTTCTGAAGAAAATCACACTAAGAAATGTACAATCACCCCACTACACATTTACAAGATTAACTGTACTGGATTCGTCTGCCTCTAGAAGCTCCCTACTGGCTGCAGTACAGTTGTTCCTCATTATTTGTGGGTTCCACAGTTCCCCACTCACCTACCTGCTAAAATGTATTTGTGAACCCCAAATCAATATTTGCGGTACTTTCCCAGTCATTTGTAGACACATACACACACAGTGGCAAAAAAAAAAATTGAGCTACCCAGTCAAGGTCAAACAAGGCAATGCTCTGACCTTCTCTTTCTGCTTTTATACTGTCAACAACAGTCCTTTTCAGTCTTAGTACCACATTGTCACATTTTTGTGTTTTTCGTTATATAAAATGGTCCCCAAGTAGAGCGTTGAAATGCTGTCTACTGTTCCTAAATGCAAGAAGGCTGTGGTGCACCTCATGCAGAAAATACACGTTAGGTAATTTTCATTCAAGTGTGAGTTACACTGGTCATGGCTGTTGAGTTCAATGTTAATGTATCAATGATACATACTAAATAAGATGTCTTTTAAAAATCACACATAAAAGTTGTACTGATTAGCTGATGAAAATGTATAACCAGAGACTTGAAGGAACCTAGCCCTGTATGTCCCCAAGGAGCAATGGTTCCATATTTACAAATTCAATGTTTAGAGCAATTTTATACATGACTAAATCTAATAATGGGAAGTAACTTTATTTCCTAATTGCCCCAGACACACAACACACACACACACAAACACATGAACTTCTGAGAGAAATTCATGCACTGACTCAGTCTGCGTCACCTTAACAGAACTTTTTGTCTGTTGTTAAATAATCAGGCATAGAAAGGTTAAGAGAACACACCCACAATGACAATGCAACAAGTCAACAAAAAATCCAAAAATAATTCACATGGTTCTTTCTATTCAATCAAATGTACACAAATGAGATTTTTAACTTATTTCTGTATATTTTCTGTATTTTTTTGTATTTTCCCTTTAAGCTAATTTAAGAAGACTTGATTTTACGGGAAATTTGATTGAAGATATAGAAGATAGTACTTTTTCAAAACTTTCTCTGTTAGAAGAACTTACACTAGCTGAAAATCAACTACTGAAACTTCCAGTTCTTCCTCCCAAGCTAATTTTATTTAATGCAAAATACAACAAAATCAAGAGTAGAGGAATCAAAGCAAATACATTCAAAGTAAGTATTTTATACTATGACTGAATATAGTATCAGTTTTATACAGCCAATGATAATAAAGGAAAGAGAAAATCTGATCTAGAATTTGGTTTTATGTTTTAAGACTATTTTAATTTCATAAATGAATTATTTACATAGTAAGTAGCCATACTGTTAGGCTCCTTCTGTCTAGCTTATGCCTGTACCTCACAAAATTATATAACCTTTATCTTGTTTCATGGACTACCTCATGTCCCATTTTTTTTTTTAAGATTTTATTTATTTATTTTTAGAGAGAGGGGAAGGGAGGGAGACGGAGAGGGAGAGAAACAGCAATGTGTGGTTGCCTCTCACATGGCCCTCATTGGGGACCCGGCCTGCAACCCAGGCATGTGCTCCAACTGGGAATCAAACCGGGACCACTTGGTTCCCAGCCCGCGCTCAATCCACTGAGCTACATCAGCCAGGCCCATCTTTCTAAACTGTTTACATAGCACATATTTATACAGACCTGGTTCACACCCTCATGGCACCAAGACTGTGCAAAACCTCAAAATGGGAGTTTTCGTGTCTTTTTCTTGACAATGTTAGTAATTTACCAATGCCAGAAAAAATTAAGTTCTCAAGGTAAAACACTGAATTTTACTTTTAATACTTAAATGTATTAGACCATGAAATTCTGTAGTTAGCCTTTCTTCTGAATTCCATTTACAGCACCTAAAACAAAATTATGTAGTGAAAATTAAATATATTTCTTAATTTAGTAATTCAGGAAAACATACGTATAGGAAAAAGGGAAGGTGATCTATTGTGATTTAGGTAGTCAAGTTGTCTCTAAATGCACAAGAAGTAATAAACTCAGCTCAGGATTACTCATAATTCTGATATACTCATTCCAGTCCTGGAAGGAACCCCAGATAAAAGGATGAGCAACCATGCTACTGTTGGCAATAGACAAGCTCATTCAAAAGGAAAATTTGTAACTGTGATGATAAGAACCTAAAAATATCACATATTCATTATTATAAAGTTTATGGTCATCACACAATGTACAATCTCTCCATAAATGTGCAATGTGTCAGAAAATGTAAAAATATTCCATTTTTCTTTTCTGTGTACATTTAAGGAACCCTCTTTCAAATTTAAGGGACATTCTAGACACACATCAAAGTTATGCAAAATTCAAAGGACTTAGGAGACTTTTAAAAATTAAACTCACTTTAAAAATAAACAAAAGCCCTGTAATTTGAAGATCTATAATTCAAGCTGATAAGACTTTGAGTAACTGGCATATTAAAGACCTACAGGAGATGATTAACATTTCGCAAAAGGAATGTTTGAACATTTTGAATTTTACGCGTGCATTACAGAAGGGATTCGTGACAAGTTGACATGGAAATGATAAATTCAGGTACTCTCCAGTTTTGTTTATGCTGTCAAAGCCACTGGTAAAGTCAAGTTACTCTAATGCATGTAAACAGGCCTACTGGGGAAGATACAAGTTTGGAGCCCATATGGTGAATGTTTAAGAAAGGATTAAAATACTAGCAAGTTAATCCTAAAAAAAATCAGCAAATTTTGCTACAGGATGCATATCAAATATAAGGAAGAAGGTTAATGTCAGGGGAAAATACATATTGAAATCATATTATACAATATTATATAACAATACATACTGATCATGAAAAGTAATCCAACATCTAACCCTTATGTGGAAAAATTTTTATCTAAAAAAATGTTTAAGAAACTGCTTTGAGAACCATCTTACTTAAAAAAAAAATATATATATATATATATATATCTTAGAGTATTCATTTTGCTACAAATTGGAACTGAAATAGGAAGTTCTGGAGGTTCAAGACAAATTATGGCAGTACCAGGATCCAAATTCAATCCTGCACAGGGACCTTATTAGCCACTCCTAGGACAAACTCAAAGGGTCGCAGATGCCACCTGAGGGCTCAGGCCAGGCCTGGCTGGGTATTCAGAGACCATGTAAGTGCACAGAAACGCGGGGATGCAGCAGGGCTCTGCTACCTTTCCCAAAGGACCAGAATATACCATCTGTGAGATGAAAAACAAAAAATTCCCAAAGCCCAAATACTATCATAGCAAAGATAAATAGTATGGATGAGTCTATGTCAGTTTCTATATGTATATACATGTATACATATATGTGTGTGTATAATTTGAATCCTGTGAAGAAATGCACTGACCTCGCTGAAGAAAACGTGCCTTTCCCTTACAGAAACTGAGTAACCTGGCCTTCCTCTATTTGGACCACAACGCACTGGAATCTGTGCCCCCTAATTTACCAGAAAGTCTACGTGTAATTCATCTTCAGGTATGACCACTCCTTTCACAATATCTGACTTTAATTTAAATTACTAAGGATCGATTTAGGAAAGTCACATTCACAGGTAAATGTTGCCTATCAAAAAGTACTAATATTTAGCCCAATGCATTCTCCTGCACACAAACCCCAGTTCTGACCAGGACACAATGAAAGGCCCAGCACCACTCGTTCTGAGATCTGCTCTCAGCGCGGTGTTTGTCTCCAGCTGCGCAGTTAGTATCTCCCAGTTAACCAGGCCCATGGATTTGAAGTTAGGGGACACTAAAACCTCTGCCTTATGTTTCTTTGTCCAAATAGCAGTAGATCTTCCCTTCTGAAGACTTTCCAAATGTTTTTATTGTCCAACATCAACTTGAGGTAAAAGAAAGTGAGGAGGGAATAAAAAACTAAAATTGATCTCTCAGACTACAGAAATTCCTATTTGTTTGGTTTTTTTTTAACTTCTTTAAAGAACATTTAAGGACACAGTAGTGTTTTGAGTTGACACTAGAATAGGATACTTTTTCCAGCTACTATAATAGCAAGTAGTCTGTTCTTCCAAAGGCATGTTGTAGACTTAAAAATGAAAAGGCTGTGCCCCAATCAGTGGAGCTCAGTTGGCTGGATTCCTGGTCAGGGTGAATGCCTGGGCTGCAGGTTGGGTCCCCAGTCCAGGTACGGTACGGAAGGTAGCCAATCAATGTTTTTCTCCCCCTCTCTAAAAAAATAAAAAATCATAATAAAAAAGGCTCAGATTGCACAAAGAGAATTTTATTACCATGGGGATATGGAGTATGTATTGTACAATAGTTTAAAAGTCACTCTTTAGATAAAATACTTTTAGATCCCATCAGACAGCATACAAAAGATTGATTTCAGATATCTGAACACTTTTTCCCTTTTATTTTACAGTTTAACAACATAACTTCGGTTACAGATGATACATTCTGCAAGGCTAATGACACCCGTTATATTCGGAGCCGCATTGAAGAGATACGCTTGGAGGGAAATCCCATCATCCTGGGAAAGCATCCCAACAGTTTTATCTGCTTAAAAAGATTACCTGTAGGGTCATACTTTTAACCAGTATCAATCAATGCAGCACATTAACGAAAGTCCACACATACTTACAATCTGTCTCAACAATGTCTAAAGGAGCATAAATGTCTGTTTAATGGCAGCTTTGTTTCCCAGTATGAAGAAATTTTATGTTTTAAGCAAGGATGTTCAAAAGCTGACATATAACAAGTAAAAAGTAAGACTAAATCTCTAAGCTCAAAACAAATTAATGTGAAAATATTTAAACAGCATGATAAAATCCTTGTAGTTTATAGTGGAATGCTATTTTAAAAAGATTATGTTTTTATGTAAATATCTCAATTTGAGAAGCATTATTTCTATTACTAATGAAGTGAGAGGAGAAATCCAAGAAACTGTCAACTTTTTGTCTTTTCTGGCCTTTATTGGATCCCTAAAACATTTAAGGTTGACATTTCAAAATCTCTGGAAAGCTAAATATTTCCAGTGCTTTCCCGTTTTTCTCTTATGATTCATACACTACCCATAATGAAGTAGAAACTCTTTTCCTTCTATTATCTTTTTACTAAGCCTGAGAAATAGGGTATAGTCACATACTTAGGCAAAACTTTTCAAATAAAGCATAATTTACTCTCTGATAAAGAGCTAATATAGTAATGTTCAATGTTATTCTGCTTTGTAGTCAGGCAGTTAAAGGCTTTGGTAGAATAGTATGAACTTCTCTTTTTTCTAAATATTAACATTCTAAATCTAGTATAAAACATTTTAAGAAGTCAAGGAGACCAAAGTCAGTATGCTCATATATATATATATATTTTTCAGTATGCTTATATTAACAAAAAACAAAAGTCCACCTCATTCCTCAGAAAACAGCGATAATGTTCTCTACTGTAAAGGCTTGCAAATATGATAAATACTGTAAAATATTTCCTTTTTACACTACAGGAATGAGAATTGTATTGATAAATCTGCCCGAATGTAAGACACAAAAACAAAATGAGTTCTGCAGTGTTATTATACACAGCGCTGCCCTTCCCCACCATACACATCCATGTTTATGCAAACAGACTATATATTCACATGAAAACTTCTGGGCGGCATTTTCTAAAACCCATAATTAACCAATATATTTAATGATGAGCATTCATCTTCACTCATATAGTGAAGATTTATAATGACACAATGCTGTCAGATTAAAGTTCCTAAAAGAAATTTTCACTTGTCCATACCTCACTCAAAAGCCTTAGTCTCCACATTATTTTGGGATTACATACAAAATTATCAGTCCTTTAGAAACATGAGTTTGAACTGTGTATATAAAAATTACCAACATTGTTTCCAACGTGAATTACACATTCGAATCAAGTTGGTCTCTGTATATTATTCCCAGGACAAATACTTAGTCCTGTTTTTAAGCATTTGCTTCCTTATTTTCCCTACCTAGAATGGCCTTTTTTAAAATTTCCCCCAATCTGTCAAAGGTTGGCCCCCAAATGTAACTTTTTCATTAAACAATTTGTGATCTCCTAAGGCCACAATAATTACCCTATAACACTTATTAACTCATTTATTAATTTATTTCAGTAACTGATAATCATGACTATTATACTGCTTTCTCATTATTTTGTGTGCATGCCTCATTTCTCTATCACTGAAGGCTCACTGAGTACACTAAACACATATACCCTTTATACTTTCAAAGTATCTAGAACAATAGCGACCACATTTGATCTGAATATACAATAAACACTGCAAAATAAAATCCATTTAAACACAATGGCTCTGCTGTATTTGAAAAAAACAGAATCTTTAAGCTATCATAACCTTGAATAAATAATGGAACTAAATGGTAACTTTATCTGGAAAAATAAACTTGATTGGACAGCTGAGTGGTGGAATCAAAGCTGGGGAAAATGGTCAGAGGAGAGTTCTCTCACATTTCCTGAGGTCAGAAAAATAACGTATTACTATGTTCTTCATATAATTAAACTTAAAGAGGAAAAAATCAAACTAAATATCAAATTTTAGAAAATTTAAAAGACAGTGGTTTATATAAAATAATTAGGAAAGAGCACTGGTAAAAAGTCTGTTATAGAATAATCACTTAAAAATAATTTTGTGACCTCTAGATAAAAAGAAGTCATGAACATGAGTACCTGACAACCTTTTATATACCCTTAAGTCACAAACAAAATAATGACTGTGAAAATATCCTGATCCTATAAACAGATATTGCTTCATTCTTGATAATGACAGCTAAAAAAAAGAGGCTTAAATGTAATATTTTACTCTTACAAACATTCCTGAAAGAAACCAAAGAAGTCATAAATGGAAATCAATTCTGTGTCATGAACTGGAGAAGGAATAGTTAATATGTCAATATTAACCAAAGCAAATAGCAGATTCAATGCAATTCCATTCAAAGTCCCAATTCTTGAAAGAAACACCCATCCTAAAATTCATATAAGACCTCAAAAAACTCTAAATAGCCAAAACAAATTTAAAAAGAAAAACACTGGAGGACTCACACGCCCTTCTTTCAAAATGTCACTACAAACAACTACAATAAAAAGTATTGTACTGGTATAAGGACAGACATAGAGACCAATGGAATATAATAGAGAGCCCAGAAATAAACCTTCACACATATGGTCAAATGATTTTCAACAAAGGTGACAAGATCACTCAATATGGAAAAGGGCAGTCTCTACCACAAACAGTGCTGGAAAACTGAATACGCTCATGCAAAAGAATAAAGTTTGGTCCTTAACTTACAAACTAGAATAAAAACCTAAGCTTAAGAGCTAAACTATAAAATTCTTAGGGGAAAAACGAGAAAAATCTTTATGACATTAAATTTGGCAAATGACTTTTTTTGGATATGGCATCAAAAGCACAAGCAGCAAAAAAATTGATAAATTGGTTTCATCAAAATTAAAAACTTTTGTGCATCAAGAGACACTACCAAGGGCCTTTGGCCAGTGGCTCAGTTGGTTGGAGCACTGTCCCATATACCAAAAGGGTTGCCGGTTCAATTCCCAGTCAGGGCACATAACTAGGTTGTGGGTTTGATCCACGGTTGGGGCATGTATGAAAGGCAACCCACTGACGTTTCTCTTTCACATCAATGTCTGTCCCTCCCTCCCTCCCTATGTCCCTCCCTCCCTTCCCCCCTCCTCCCTCCTTCTATCTCTCAAATCAATGAACATATCCTCGGTTGAAAAAAAGAAAATTAATTAATTTTTTAAAAAGACATTATCAAGAGAATAAAAAGACAATCCAGGGAATGGGAGAAAATATTTGCCAATTATGTATTAGATAAGGGATCAATATCTAGAATATACAACTCAACAATAAAAACCAAAAAAAAATCAGATTCAATATATGCACAAAGGACTTACATAGACCTTTCTCAAAAAAAGACATACAAATGGCCCATAAGCACATGAAAAGATGCTCAACAACACTTATCACTAAGAAAATGCAAATAAAAACCACAACAAGAACACTGCTTTACACCCATTAGGCTGGCTCTGACAAAGAAAAAAAAAAAAACCAAAATAAAAAATAGATATAGAGAAATTGGAAACCTTGTACATTATTGTTGGAAATGTAAAATGGTGTAACTGCTGCAGGAAAAAAATGCAGTTCTTCAAAAAATTAAACATAGACTTACCGTACAATCCAGCAACTCCACTTACAGGTTAGACTTAAGAGAACTGAAAGCAAGGACCAGAACTGACATCACAGATGTTGTATACCACTCTTCACAGAACCCTTATTCACAATAACCAAAAGGTGGAAACAACCCAAGTGTCCATCAACAGAGGAAGGGACAAATAAAATGTGACAAATACATAAAATGGAATATTACTCAGCCTTATAAAGGAATGAAATCATGACACATGCTACAGTACAGATGAACCTTAAGGACATTATGCTATGTGAAATAAGCCAGGCAAAAGGGATAACTTTATGATTCTGCTTACATGAGGTACCTGTAGTCGTCCAATTCATAGAAAAAGAAGACAGAATGGCAGTCCCTACAAGTTGGGGGGAGTAGGAAATGGCAAATGACTATTCAGTAGGGACAGAATTTCAGTTTGGATAATGAAAAAATTCTAGAGCTAGATATTGATGATCATCGCATAACAGTGTGACTATTTCTTTCCATTCTAGTCATCTTGCCACCGGCAAAGACCAGCTCGTAGACATGTTCTACACTCTACAGGAAAAACACCCCAATGATACTTCTACACCTGCCTTGGAAACACCTGGAGGCACCCTGGCTTTGGAAATAGGATAGCCCTCACATTTCCCACAACCCATTCAAATGTCTAAGTAAATAACCATAGTAGGTGATTCATAACTGTAACTGACAGCATATTCCTCAATCATTTCTGAAGAAGAGCTATTTAGTTGTTCTGGTACCAAGAGCATCTGCAAGTAAACAACATAACTGTGAGAACTACTCAAGGGATTGCAGTACAGGTACAGGTATAGGACAGGTAACTGCCATGTTTCATTCTAAAGAAAACCTCATGCCTGACAGATTTTATTAGCTCAACCAAACTGAATGCAAATAATAACAGTAATAATAGAATCCAAAATAAAGGAGAGTTAATACCAGTTATAAAAACAAGAGTCATGACTTAGGCCTCTTGGCAAACTTGAACCTTGAGATGTTATTTATGTTCATTCTTTCAGAACTAGTCTTTATGTGCATCACTGCTGTGAATAATTTGATGCTATTCGACTAGTTATGTCAGAAAACAAAAGGAATAAAAACGAGTCTTTGAAAGTATTGGTAGCTGACTTACGAGACTTTACTTGACCAGAATCAGGCTTCAGTATTTAAACTTGAAATATGATAGTTAAGAAGCTCAAAATACTGATCTAGTTCAAAACACAAAGATTATACTGCCAGGTGACAAGCCTGCTATTATGTTCTTTATTAGTATTTGTCATTTTACTTCCAGCACACTTCACAGATTAATTTTTCAAAATGTGTATTATGAAATAAATAAGAATATAACTATACTTCTTTCAAGATATTCCATCATATAAGATTCACTGATTTGTACAGGAGCATTCTTCATTCATTTATTCTAATGAATCACAAAAACCAAAAGCCAATTGAAACCTTTTTTGTTTAAAAACTTTAAGGAAAGAATGTTATATTAAATCCCCAAATTAACATGAGCTTCACTTTTTCACATACTTTAAAAACAATTTTACTTATTCATTTTAGGGAGAGAGAAGGAGGGGGGAGAGAAAGATGGAGGGAGAGAGAGAGAGAGAAACATCAACTTGCTATTCCACTTATTTATGCATTCACTGGTTGATTCCCACATGTCCCCTGTGAGGACCAAACCAGCAAACCTGGCACATCTGAACAACACTACAATCAACTTAGCTACCCAGCCAGAGCCATATATGTTTAAATTTAAAGACTTCAGACACTACCTTGAAATGTTTAAACGTGCGCTTACGATATTCACACCACTCCACAAAAAAGTGTAGACTTCGGAAAAACATAAACAGATCTCTTCTTTCTTCTGCTCTGTAACAACAAAAAATTCTATGATTAATAAATATTACTAAATGAGAGGTACAGCTTGGCTTTCCTCTTTGTTATATACCCTTCGCTAAAGCTAAAAAACAATTTGATACATTTCTACACACCAAACTCTACACTTTTTAGTCTGTGCCCGTGTGTTTGCTAACACTGCTTTCTCAGCCTGGAATGCCCTTGTCCCCATCTCCAAATGTTTAAATCCTACCCATCTTTCAAGGCACCACATCGTCCTTGAAATTTTATTTGATAACTGTGGTATAATAAAGAATATATATCTTGCTCTGGCTCGTGTGCTCAGTGGATTGAGATCCAGCCTGGGAACCAGAGGGTCGCTGGTTTGATTCCCAATCTAGGGCACACAAGAGGCAACCACACACTGATGTTTCTCTTCTTCTCTTTCTCCCTCCTCCTCCTCTTGAAAAATTAATAAATAAAATCTTTAAAAAAAAGAATATATATCTTGTCCTTATCCCTAGTTGTTGGCACAGAGCCTCAAAACCCATAAAAATCCTGAATGATGAGAGCGCCTTTGTTATGTTAATAGGGACTCAAGGTGATCCCTAGTGTCCGAACAGGGACCAGTCACCAGAAAGACCAGCCACTTGATAAAGGAGATTGGTACTTTGACCCAACCAGACCTCCAGGAAGGACAGGGAGGGGTGGAAAAACTCGATCACACGACAATTACTTAATCAATGATAGCTTTGTAAGGAAACAACAATAAAAAATCTGGACAACAGAGCTTAGTGTAGCTCCCTGGCTGGTGAACACACTGATGTGCTGGGAGGCTAATGTACAAGGATTTCGCAAGAAAGGGCAAAAGCTCTATGTTCCTCTTTGTGACCCTATCCTCACCATGCCTCAGACCACAGTCTGTTCATTGCTCCCATGTGGCTATTTCTACATTGTAACTTTTATAACAAAACTACAATTTTCAGTATATCATTTTCAGTGATTTCTCGAGTCTTAGCAAATTATCAAATTTGAGAGAACTGTGGGAACACCCACACTATTGCTAAGTAAGTCAGATATACAGGTGGCCCCTGAGACTAATGCCTGGTATATGACATAGAGCAGTCTTTTGGAGGACTTTGCCCTTACCCTGTGGGTCTGTGCTAAATCCAGGTAGCATCAGGATTGAATCAAATTAAAGAACACCCAATTGGTGTCAGAAAATTATTCTATGAACAATGACCTCACTACTACATCATATGTCCTATTCCAGAAATCACTGAAAATAATGTTATTCCTATGCCTATGAGCTTCCACAGGAATTTAATTTTCTTAATACTATTCCTATTTTTATACTGATACCCACAAACGAGCAACTTGTAGGCAAGATACAGTTGTCCCTTGTTATATCACGGTTCACTTATTGAGGCTTCACTGTATCGCAGGTTTTTAAAAAATATATATCTAATTCTGTATTGCAGAGTTTTCGCTATACTGCGGGATTTTGCAGTATATAGGTATTTATATAATATTTATGATTTTAATTATTTTTGCCTAAAAATTTTAAAATATAAAAAATATAGAATGTTAATTCAAACATATTAAAAGAATATTAAATCAAAATAAAATACAGTATGTATTTCATTAGCAGATGAATACTGTACTGTACACAATGGAAATGCAGCACGCTACTACTGCTTGCGCAAGTTTGCCAACATGAGATTGTACACGGCACACTATTGGCTGATGGAATGGAAGGCGACCAACCACAGCACTGTGTTCTGTATCCTGGGTGCTGATTGGCTCAGTGACCATAGCATCAGTCTGTTTGCTCTGCCACACTGTGCCCACACGTTCAGCATCTCTCCTTGTCCACTTCACATCGACGTCTGATCTCTGCGTGTAGTGTTGCTCTGCGGTGTTGTGTTTTTGTGAAATTTTCTTAAAAGTTTGAATTTATTTCAAGCCCTACGAAGTTCTGCACCTTCTAAGGCTTCTGGCAGTGAACCCAAGCGCCAGAGGAATATGCTTACCATCAAAGAAAACGTGGAACTTCTCGACATGTTAAAGGAAGGCAAAAGCTACGCGGCTATAGGCCGCCATTACGGGATCAATGAATCTACTGTTCGCTACATAAAGAAAGATGAGAAGGATATTAGGTCTACGGCAACGATGATTTTTAACAAGACTGCAAAGAAGGTTGTCACTTCCCGCAATAAGGCCATTGTGAGGATGGAGTCTGCATTGGCCCTGTGGATAAATGACTGCAGGAAGAAGAGTATCTCGCTGGATACCAATACCATCTGGACAAAGGCCAAGAAACTTTATGATAGTTTTGTGGAAAGCACGGACGTTCAAGACAGTGATGAGGATGAAGATGAGGATGATGATGCAGAAGCAAGACCGTCCAGTGCTTCTCCCCCAGACCAACCCCATTCAGTGCCAGCAAGGGCTGGTTTGACAAATTTCAGAGATGCTTTGGACTCAAGAGCATTTCTCTGTATGGAGAAGCTGCCTCTGTGGATGTCTACTCACAACCGTTGACGGACGAAGACCTGATGGAGATGACGAAGTCAGCAAGTGAAGAAGAGGATGAGGAACAAGATGAACTACGGGTTGGAGAAGAGGAGGAAGTTGGCCTAACACTCGATCGTCTTGCAACCATGGTCAGAATGGCCAAAGAACTTCAGCGAGTGGCTGAAGAATGGGACCTCCAGATGCTTCGTTCGTTGCACTTCGTAAATACAATCGAGAGTGGCATGGCAGTTTATAAAAACCTTCTCACTCAGAAGAAAAACCAGTGCCAGCAACTCCCCGTAACTATGTTCACCACTCAGACAAAGAGATCAGTTACGCCTACGCCTTTAGTGGGAATAGAAGTTACGGCCCAGGGCAAAGATACTGCACCACCTGATGAAGCGCCTGATGAAGTGGTGCCTTCAGAAGAGGTATAATGCTCTTCTTGGCTGTGCAGTACATTCATCTCATCGTCATCACCTTCATCACCATCAGTACTGCACAGCTACATAATTCATGATCTTCATCATTCAAGCTGTAGTATACTTCACTGGTGAGTACCCACACAGAATTGTATGTTGTTAAAATTCCATAGGTTTAAGAGTGTAGAAAGTGTTTAAGAGCATATGAAGTGTTTATAGGAGCGTGGGAAAGGTTAATAAGAGAGTAGGAAAGGTTTATAGGAATGTGGGAAGGGTTTATAAAGCCTTAAAATACATATAAATAATCAAATAAATATAACGCCACTACTTCACGGATTTTCACCTATTGCGGGGGTCTCTGGAACGTAATTCCCGCGATAGGTGAGGGATCACTGTATGTGTATTTACTTAATCATTCGTTCAATAAATATGAGAATAAAGTTCCCATTCTAGACATGATGGATTTAAAAACACATTCCTTCCAAAGACTCCCATTAATTACAGTTTAGAACCATTGACATAATATTTAAAGCAAGTATTGAAAGATTCTGAAATATGAAGAGAAGAAGGCAGAATGGGTAGAACTTTAGGAATTAAGGAATGATCGGGTATTCAGTTCCTTTGGGTTTATTTTCGCCTCCTGTATATACCAAATAAATGCTAGCAGAGACTGCAACCCAGAACGACCATAGGGCAGAGTTAAAAAGTAACATAAAAGGCCCAGGGAAACATCACTACTTTCTAGCCAGCAGAAGTCAGGTAAGATGAGAAAAGGAAGGACATTGGTCTTGGTAATGATTTTTCTGATTTGACACCAAAAGTTAAAGGAACAAAAGTAAAATAAACAAGGGACTATATCAAACTACAAACTTTCTGCAGAGCAAAAAAAAACATCAACAGAATAAAAAGGCAACCTACTGAAGGGAAGAAAATATCTGCAAAGCAGGTATCCGACAGGGTTAATACCCAAAATATATAAAAAACTCCTACAATACAATAGAAAAAAACCCCAATTTGATTAAAAAATGGCCAGAGGACTTAAATAAACATTTTTCCAAAGAAGACATACAGATAGACAACAGGTACATAAAAAGGTGCTCAACATCACTAACCATCAGGGAAATGCAAGCCAAAACCACAATGAAATTATTACCTCACACCTGTCAGAATGGCTATTATCAAAGAGATCGGAAATAACAGATGTCAACGAGAATGTAGAGAAAAGGGAACCTCCGTGCACTGTCTGGAATATAAATTGGTAGAGTAATATGAAAACTGTATGACATTTTCTCAAAAAATTACAACTACACTGATCATATGATCCACTGATTCCACTTCTGGGTATTTATCTGAAAGAAACAAAAACACTAACTTGAAAAGATATATGTGCCCCCATAGTCACTGCAGCATTATTTACTACAGCAAAGACATGGAAACAATGTAGGTGTCTATTAATGAGTGAATGGAAAACAAAAATGTAGTAGGGGTGCACACACGTACACTACAATAATTATTCAAACATGAAAGAGAAGGAAATCCTGCCATTTGTAACAAAATGAATGGACACTAGGGCATCAAGAAATAAGTCAGACAGAGAAAGACAAATACCATATGATCTCACTTATATGTAAAATCTTAAAACACACACACACACACACACAATAGAAAACAAACTCACAGACATTGGTGATTGCCAAGAGGCAGGGGTGGGGTAGGAAATGGAGGAAATGGGTAAAGGTGGTCAAAAGATACAAACATCCGGTTATAAAATAAGTCATGGAGATATAATGTATAAAATAGTACCTGTAGTTAACAATACTTATTGCATGTTTGAAAGCTGCTATTGTATGTTAAAAGTTCTCATCAAAAGAAAAACTGAAACTATGTGTGATGATGAATGTTAACTATACTTATTGTGGTGATCATTTTGCAATATATATCGAAATACTGAATCATTATGATACATACCTGGAACTAATATATAATGTTATATGCTAACTATATCCAATAAAAAAAAAACCCAATGTTAAAAATCAATTGATTTAATACTCTAAATGTAATGTTTATAAGTTTCTTTTTCAAATTATTGCTTAATAGCAAAGGTTTTCAAAAATTAAATACCATATTTTTCAGACTATAAGACGCACACCCCCACCAAATTTGGGAGGAAAATATGGGTGTGTCTTATAGTCCAAATGTAGCTTACCTGGCTGTTTACATTTACATTGGTGAAATGTTATGTTATTTATGTTATTAAATAACTTACAACATTTTTGGCTTCAAAATTTTTTTCCCGATTTTCCTCCTCTAAAACCTAGGTTCATCTTATGGTCTGGTGTGTCTTATAGTCCAAAAAATACAGTAATAAAATTTTGATGCAGTTAAAAGAAAAAAAAAACATGAGAAGAGGCGTCCATGTAGAAAGGAATTCCAATGCCAAAGAGGAGCTGAGGACCTCTTTCCCTCAGCTGGGAAATCGGCAATACTGGCAATAAGCTAATTTGGGAAAAATGCAGCGCCCTCCCTTCCTGATAGCATGCTGTTGCTGGGGAGACTGTAGAAAGAAGCTTTGTGAACCAGCCCTAGCCTTGACACCATGCAAAACTGACAAAAAGCTCCTGCAAATACAGTAGGATGCTTCGTCAATGTTTCGCATTCTACACTATGTGATCCTAACCACAGAGAGAAGGAACCTAGAGAAAGATATCCTTTACATCTGTATATGAAGTCCTGAGATCATCACCCAAATGCCCCGCAAAAATATCTGACCAGGAAAATAAAGCAAAAATACTAAGGAGTGAACTATGGTATAGAATGCCACTCAGAATTAGATTGGCCTCAGGGCAGTATCCAGGAGAGGCAAATCAAGATAGCACTTTTACACTACAGCCCATAAAAGTGAGCCAGGATGTGCGTTTGAGTAAAAGTGTGTTGACAAGGACAACTGCAAAAATGGCAACATAGAGACTTATGAGCAGGCCATCCCTGCTCATAAACACTAAAAACCTCTGTCAGACTCACACTGGAATGTGGGAAGATAGTAGAACATTTAACCAGGAGAAGGGCCACTAAGCAAGGGAGGAAAGTTTTGCAACGCTTTAGTTTATACTAACCACACCCTCCAACAACACAAAGGGACAGCATTGAAGATGGCATCACATTTTCTCAGTGAGGGAACCTTTTCTTAACCACAGCAAAGTGGATCTTGTTCCCAGTTGAACTGTACTTGTGTTGATCTCTCTGTGGAGGACTAATGAAAGGAGAATGACTATTTTTCTCCTAACTCATTTCTTCCTTAGAGTAAAGACATAACTATGCAGAGGATACTTCTTAAAGACTTTGAAAGTCAAATGAACAATCCACTGTTGGCTGAGGCAAAATAATAGTTAATACAAACAAGAGACATGCCAAAAACCAAGGAAGAAAAAGGTGCAGAGTGAGAATCTTTACAGAATAAGTATTTTGAAAAGAGTCTCTGTATACCAAGAAACTAA
Organism: Micronycteris hirsuta; assembly: GCA_004026765.1. Taxonomy (NCBI): domain Eukaryota; kingdom Metazoa; phylum Chordata; class Mammalia; order Chiroptera; family Phyllostomidae; genus Micronycteris; species Micronycteris hirsuta. Next base: position 32,643 of record PVJI01015472.1, read on the forward strand.
AAAACCACATCAACGTCCAGGGCAGGACTCATCCTCAGAAAAGACCTGAGAAGATAATACCTTTCATCCCTGGCTGACCTTTAGGCTAAAGGCTAGCAGGGAGTAAAGGCTAAGACAAAATTGTGAAAGGCCCTGCTAGGTGTTGAAGTACTACCTCAACACAAAGTCAAAATAAAAAAACCTGGAGATAATACATATTTTCTGTTTTTCCTTCTTGTACGTCAAATTCAAAATGTCCTGTATTCAACAACAACCACCACCAAAAAAATTAATCATGCAAGAATGAAAGAAATGAACAGAAACTGTCCTCAAGGAAATGCAGAGAGTAGTATTACTAGACAAAGACGTTAAATCAACAAATCCTAAATATGTAAAGAGAACTCAAGGAAACCAAGAGAACAATACATGCAACAAACAGGTAATGTCAATGAAACAAATTATAAAAAGGAAATAAATAGAAATTTTAGAACCAAAAAGTACAATAATGAAAATGAAAAATTCACTAAAGGAGTTCAAAAGCATATTTGAACAGGCTGAAAAATCAACAAAAAAAATAAATACAGGTAGAGGGAAATTATCCAATTTAAGCAGCAGAAAGAAAAGAAAATGAGAAAAAAAATTGACTCTAAAAAACGTGTGAGACACCAGCAAGTATACCAAATGTTCATAATGGAAGTCACAGAAAAAGAGCTGAAAGTAAAGAGCTAAAAGTTTACCTCAAGAAATAATGGTCAATAGACTTCCCGCCAAGATGGAGGCGTAGGTAGATACATTGTGCCTCCTTGTACCACCAAAAGAAGGACAACAACAAATTTAGAAACAAAAAATAACCAGAACTGCCAGAAAATCAAACTGTATGGAAGTCTGACAACCAAGGAGTTAAAAAAAAAATAATATTCATCCAGACCTGTAGGAGGGGCAGAGACGGGCAGCCTGGTGAAGAGGACTCATGGCAAGATGGTGGCTGCAGGACCTGGGCTGGCAAGGTGGAGGCCTGGTGGAGCAGGTGGTCCCACATTCGGGTGCAGATAAACCAGTAGGAACAACTGGGGAGCAAGACAGACCACCCAACCCAGGGTTCCAGCATGGGGAAATAAAGCCTCAAAACCTCTGACTGAAAAAACCTGTTGGGGTTGAGGTGGCAGGAGAAACTCCCAGCCTCACAGGAGAGTTCGTTGGAGAGACCCACAGAGTCCTAAAATGTACACAAACCCACCCACCTGGGAAATCGGCACCAAAAGGGCCCAATTTGTGTGTGGATAGTGGAGGAAGTGACTGAAAAACCGCAGAGAGCTGAGCAAGTGGCATTGTTACCCCTCAGGCCCCTCCCCTACAGATAGAGCCACAACACAGCCAAGTTGCCCCACCCTGGTGAACACCTAAAGCTCTGCCCCTTACTACTTAACAGACAGATCAAGACAAAAAATATGGCCCAAATGAAAGAACAGATCAAAGCTCCAGAAAAAATACAACTAAGCAATGAAGAGGCAGCCAATGTATCAGATGCAGAGTTCAAAACACTGGTAATCAAGCTGCTCACACAATTGGTTGTGTATGGTCGCAAAATAGAGGAAAAAGTGAAAGCTACGAAAAGTGAAATAAAGGAAAAGGTACAGGGAACCAACAGTGAAGGGAAGGAAACCAGGATTCAAATCAACAGCTAGGACTGAAAGGAAGAACTAAATATTCAACAAGAGAATGAAGAAACAAGAATTCAAAAAAAAAATGAGCAGAAGCTTAGGAAACTCTGGGACAACTTTAAACTTTCCAATATCCGAAGCACAGGGATGCCAGAAGGAGAAGAAGAGCAAGACATGGAAAACTTAGTTGAAAACATGATTGCCTTCTCTAATCTGGCAAAGGAAAGAGATTTCAGGAAGTCCAGGAAGCCCAGAGAGTCCCAAAGAAGTTGGACCCAAAGAGTAACACACCAAGGCACATCCTCATTAAGTTACCCAACATTAAAGATAAGGGGAGAATCCTAAGAGAAGCAAGAGAAAAGGAGAGTTACCTACAAAGGAGTTCCCATAAGACTACCAGCTGATTTCTCAAAAGAAACCTTGCAGGCAAGAAGAGGCTGGAAGGAAGTATTCAAGGTCATGAAAGGCAAGGACCTACATCCAACATGACTCTATCCAGCAAAGCTATCATTTAGAATGGAAGGGCAGATAAAGCGCTTCCCAGATAAGGTCAAGTTAAAGGAGTTCATCATCACCAAGTCCATATTACATGAAATGTTAAAGGGACTTTTCCAAGAAAAAGAATAAGATCAAAAATATGAACAATAAAAAGACAACAAACTCACAACTATCAACAACTGAACCTAAAAAAACAAAACAAAAACAAAAAAGAACTAAGCAAACAACTAGAACAGGAACACATTCACAGAAATGGAGATCACATGGAGGGTTATCAGTGGGGAGGGGGAGGAAGAGGGGTGAGAATGAAGGAAAAAGTACAGGGAACAGGAAGCATAAATGGAAAATAAGTTTATGAGGATAGAGATGCTTTGTTTTGTTCACTGCTACATATTAAGCTCATACAACAATGTTTGCCATGTAGTAAGTATGCATTTATACTCCCAGAGCACTTAGCCCATCATCATTTACCATGTATTACTGGTTTTGCTCATTCACTAGTTTGTCAGCTTCATGAAGTCAGTAACTATGTATCTTGTTGATCACTACATTCTTAGAGATTAATGTATAAGTATATAATATGCTTTTATTTCTTTTTGGGAGGTAGGAGAGGTAATTTTTTTTATGCCACAATATAAGAATGTGATCAAAAATATTATGAGAAGCCCTGGCTGGTGTAGCTCAGTGGATTGAGCGCGGGCTGGGAACCAAGCGGTTCCAGTTCGATTCCCAGTCAGGGCACGTGCCTGGGTTGCGGGCCAGGTCCCCAGTGGGGGCCATGTGAGAGGCAACCATACATTGCTGTTTCTCTCCCTCTCTTTCTCCCTCCCCTCCCCTCTCTCTAAAAATAAATAAAAATAAAATATTTAAAAAAAAATATTATGAGAAAATATCACACAAATTTAGGAGGCAGCTTGAAGGATTTTCCATTGATCAAGTATAAGATAATTTAAGCACCAAATAAATAAGAAGAGTAAAGAATTATAAATCATTGAGAAAATAAAAACAAATGAACCATACCTATAGTAAATAGATATGTATACATACACACAGATCAAGTGATATGTATACATAAGGGAGAAGAGAAAAGTACTAAGCACAAGGCCCCATGTCTACTGAAAAAAGTAGAGGAAATGCTAGAGTTGCAAAATTATCATTTTGCAACCATCATAGTAAACAGTGGATCAAACAAGAATCATCAGGAGATGATATATTAGGAAAATATTTTAATGAAGAGTAGTTTCTGTATGGTAATACAGTGTCTCCCCACGGACTGCCTATTAGTTGCAGGGGAAGAAAAAAGCAATAACGGAGATGATACAGAGGAGAATCAGGCAACAATGAGTGAATGAACAAAATTAAGATCACCTATGTGGGTCAAATATCTGAGAAAAACAAAACATCATCTATATAGCATTTTATTGTACTTGAAAATATATAAATAGCAATTGATCATTAAGAAAAGATCAAAGACAAAATAAGGAACATTTTACTGAGGAGGGAAGGTGGAAGAACTGAATTTGTTAAAGAGAGAAATGTCAGCCCAGGCTGGTGTGGCTGAGTGGATTGAGTGCAGGCTCGCGAACCAAAGGGTTACCAGTTCAATTCCCAGTCAGGGCACATGTCTGGGTTGTGGGCCAGGCCCCCAGTAGGGGGCACGTGAGAGGCAACTACACATTGATGTTTCTCTCCCTCTCTTTCTCCCTCCCTTCCCCTCTCCAAAACTAAATAAATAAAATCTTAAAAAAAAAAAAAAAAAAAAAAAGGAAAATTTCATAAAAGGCAAATGAAGGCTCTGGAATTGTTCCAGAATAAAGAAATCTATAGAAACATGCCAAGTATATACAATACTTGATCCAAGAATGGATCATGCAGTATAGGGAAAAAGAAAATGCAATAAAGGAAATTATTAGATCGACTAACAAAATTGTAGTATAGATGGCAAATTATTTTGTAATGAATTAATTTACTTTTATTGTATTTTTTCCTATTACCATTTAGTCTCCTTATACCCACCTACTCTCCCCCTAGAGGGCAAATTGGATAAAAGTATTACATCAATGTCAATTTATAAAGTCAATCATTATACTATGAGTATACAAGATCTGTCCAGATGGTATCCAGTCACATAATATAAAAAATAGAGACATTTATTGAAGAAGATACAAGGCACAAGAAACATTGTACACAAGACAATGACATCTCAGTCCCCTTCAAAGATGGCACTTGGGACCTCACACAGTTCTCCCAATCGCCATCAGCTGCCCCATCATTATCTTCCTGAATCTCACTGATGGTCTGAAATCTCTTTCATTTCAAAGGTAATTTCAATTTTGGGAAAACTCTGAAGTCACAGGGTGCCAAATCTGGATTATAACGGGGCTGAGTCACCTGGGTAATTTGACGCTTCGCAAAAAAACTCTGCATGAGATGTGATGCAAGAATGGGCGCATCGTTGTGATGAAGCTGCGAATCAACAGTTAGTTGCCCGTAGCTGCGGCCTTCTGAATCAAGCTTAATGCAAAATTTGATGCAGATTTGTTGGTCTACTTTCTCAGTCATTTTAAATACAACAGCCACACAGTACACATGTTCACTCAACAGTGTCTACCATCCCCACTGACTAGCACAATGAAGTCGTTATTGTTCATGCATCTGCATTCCAGTCCACTCTCCTTGGCTGCCAGGTTACAAGGATGTTGTGCAAACCGTTCTCATTATATTAACAATGACTGGACTTTTTCTGGACAGACAGCATGTAAGGAAATATCTCTATTCTTAAAAATGCACACCAGTCTATTTAGGAGGACATAGTCATGGTATATGCAATGTTATTAAATAAGTTTCATAAGGAACAGCTACAGAGATTATAAAAATCTGGGTAAATATAACAAATTATCAGTCTTCTTAAGTTTGGTAACATATATGACATTCGAAAGTTAAGTGTAACTCTCTGATTTGGTGTTCTGCGTACATATCAATGTAACTCTGAACACTCGAACATGAAGCAGGGAGAGAAAGGGATCTCTAGTTATAAGCCTTCAAGATTGTACTTGCAGTGGTGAAGTGTTAAGTTCAAGTAAACTGTTAAAAATTAAGTTATGTATGCCTGGCTGCTGTAGCTCAGTGGATTGAGCACGGGCTGGGAACCAAAGGGTCCCGGTTCGATTCCCAGTCAGGGCACATGCCTGGGTTGCAGGCCAGGTCCCCGGTGAGGGCCATGTGAGAGGCAACCATACATTGCTCTTTTTCCCTCCCTTCCCCTCTCTCTAAAAATAAATAAATAAAATCTTAAAAAAAAAATTAAGTTATGTATGTTGCAATCCCTCTAGCAGCCAATTAAAAAGAAATATAAATAGATATGGCCAAAAAGTCAGCAAATTAACATGGAATGCTAACAAATATTTGATCCAAAGAAAGCAGGAAATGGGAACACACTGACAAAAGACCAAAAGGAACAGCAAGAAAACATCAAAGAAAATAAAAGTTAACACACATCTACATAAGCATATATTTTACAGGGCACACTCGAGATTAAGTGTTAAAACATATTCCAATATCTATTACATATACCTTTTTAACATCTGAATGAACAAATTACTCTCCAAAGAATACAGGCCTATAATGACCAGCAGTTACTTTACTGGAGTTTGCAGGTGAAAGTGACATGATATTTTAATCTCTATCAAACAAGGCAGCCAACATTAAGCACTTGATCATGTGGTAATGCAATGAGCAGAGAAAAAAAAATTTAAAAACTACAGAAGCCAAAATTTGAACACAAACACACTGCAGGAACTCAGAGAAAAGGAAAGAGATTGTTCTGCTACATAAATTTTTAGACAGAACTTTATTTAAAAGCAGACTAAGTCATCCCTGGCCAGGGGTCTCAGTTGGTTGAAGCCTTGTTTTGTACACCAAAAGGTTGTTGATGTGATCCCCACAGCACTCACTGGAAGCAACAGATTAATGTTTCTCTCTCAGTGTTTCTCTCCCTCTCCCTCTGCCTCTCCCTCTTCTCTCCCTCCCCTCCTTCCTCTATCTCTCTCTTTCCTTCTCCCTCCCTCCCCCGCTCTGTCCCCCCTTTCCTTTCTCTCTAAAATCAATAAACACATTCTCAAGTCAAAATTGTTTTTAAAAAGCAGGTCATTAAACCCTGGCTGGTGTAGCTCAGCAGACTGAGAGCGGGCTGGGAACCAAAGGGTCCCGGTTTGACTCCCAGTCAGGGCACATGCCTGGGTTGCAGGCCAGGTCACCAGTGAGGGCCATGTGAGAGGCAACCATACATTGCTGTTTCTCTCCCTTTCTGTCTCCCTCCCTTCCCCTCTTTCTAAAAATAAATAAATAAAATCTTTAAAAAATAAATAAATAAAAGGACTTCCTAAAAAAAAAAAAAAAAAGCAGGTCATTAAAAAAAGTGGACTGAGTTTCATTCACATCTCCATAAAGTGTACTCTATTACAATATATATAGCTTCCCATTATAGAAAGGTGTATCTACTAGCTGTTAAGAATTACTGTAATTTATTTGTGTTCCCCAAGCACGGCCCAAATGTTACTAATGCAAAACAGATGTTATGGATTTCTTTCACAAAATGCTAGCAGTGACACATTTCAATTTCAACTAGTCAGAAACATAAAATAACCCTAAATGTCTCTTTCTTAATTATAAAGCAAAACAGAATTTCAAAATAAAAATTCTAAACTTTTATTTCAAAATCAAGTTCTGAGCAATATTAAGTCTAAATTCAAGTGAACATCAAAAGTTAATTCACTAAAATATTATCAGTCACTTTCACGTATTGCTGGTGAAAAAGGGTTGTGAAATGGTATGGTTGCTCTGGGAAAGTTTGCAGTTTATTATAAATTTAAACATATACTTACTATATCACCCAGCAATCCTACTTCTGGTTATCTTCCTTAGAGAAAGACAACTTACACACACACAAAAACCTCTAATGAATGTGTACAGAAGCTCTGTTCGGAAACACCAAAACCAGTAATAACCAAATGTTTTCCAATGAGTAAGTGAATGAACAAACTGGTATCCATACAATGGAATATTACTTTGAAGTGAAAAGATAGATGAATTTCAAAGGCATTATGCTAAGTAAAGAAGCTGGTCTCAAAAAGTTACACTGTGATTTCATTTATTTGACATTTTGTAAAAGGTAAAACTCTAGTATGAAGATCTGAGCATGTTTTGCCAGGCATTCACAGTGAAGGAGGCAGTATGACTATAAAATGAGAACATGAAAGACATTTTCCTATTGATGGAATGGTTCAATATCTTCATTGTGGTGGTGAATACAAAAAAAAAATCTAATATGAAAAAACGAAAAGGAAAACAGGGAAAAGAATTACAGAGCCTCAGGAACATGTAGGACGATACCAAAAAGTTTTACATTTTTGTTATCAGAGACACAGAAGCAGAGGAGAAAAAGTATTGAGCAAAATACATATAATATATACACACACATATACATATATATATATATGAAGAAATACTAAATAAAAAGCCCGCCAAATTTGGTAAAAAGACATAAACATACAAATTCAAGAAGCTAAGATAACCTCAGAGATGATAAACACAAAGAAATCTATGCCTCAACAAATTATGATTAAACTACTGAAAAATTTTTTTTAATCCTGAAATTAGTTAGACAAAAACAGACATATACTTCATATGTCTGTTTCCCTAAACTTGGAATTCAAAAACAGTAGATTTCTTAACAGAAACTATGGAGGTCAGAAAGAATTGAAACATTTTTTTAAATACTGAGAGAAAATATCTGTCAACCCAGAAATCAATATCCAGTGAAAATAAACTTCAGGAACAAAGGTTTAATAATGACAGTCCCAGATGAAGGAAAACTAAAAGAACTGTCTAAGTGAACATACTCATAAAGAAATACTAAAGAGAATTCTTCAGATGAAAAGAAAATGATACCGGAGGGTAACTGGAATATCAGAAATGACAGAAAAGCAATCAAAACTGGTAAACATCTATATATTTATTGGACTATATTTCTGCTCTTAAGTTCCTTAAAATATGTAAAAAAGCAGAAAGTAAGAATTATAACATTATTTGATGGTTGCAAGATGGCTGCAGAGTAGCTGGAAGCTCCATCCACTTGCTCCCAACCCCAGATCGGTCTTGCAGCTAAACTACAGAGCAACCAACGCGAAAACTCAGTTTTGTGTGTGTGAAGGAGTGTCTGCATGGGCCAGTGTACGGGCACATGTGCAAGTGTGCGA
>PVJI01015473.1:0-41075 GCA_004026765.1 Micronycteris hirsuta
AGTTTGGAATAAAAGCCTGGGCGTCATTTGTGCGGGACCCTCGGTCCATACACGCTTTGGAAAGCCTGTTTCCAGCGCAGGGTTCTCTTGCAGGTGGGAGTCTTGGGTGACCCTCCAGCCCCTCTCGGTCTAGGAAAGGCCGTTGCGAGGCCAGAGGCAGGGGTGGATTTGAGGGCGATTTGCAGAGAAAGAACCACTTGCACCCTCTGTAAGATTCCGAAGTACCCCCTGAGGGCTCCCCTCCATCCCCGCCCCTCCACAGACACGCACCCCCTGGCCAGTCCAGCACCTCGTGACAGCCGCCTGCAGTCCCGACCCCGCCGCGCGCTTCCCCAAGTTTGGGGAACAGCGAGGAGCGCCCCTGCCCGCTTCGCGAGGCCGACCTTACCGGCGCTTTCCCGCCAGGAGCCAGAGCCCTCAGCGCCGCCCGCCCTGCCCCTGCCGCCCGCGCCTGCGGAGGAACCAGAGCCGGACGCCGCGCGCCCAACGGCCCCCAGCAGCCGCGTCTCGGCCGGAAGCCTCCCCGACACGCGCGCCGGGCGGGCAGGGGGGAGAGGGGCGGAGGGGACGAGGCGGCGGCGGCGGCGGCGAGGATGCACGCGGGTGTCCTGCGGCTCTCCGCCCTGCTGCTGGCGGCCGAGCAGAGCGCGCGTAAGTGCCGGCACCCCAGGCTGGGCGCCTGCCGTGCTCACCCCTGCGACGCCCCAACCCCTGCACGAACCTGCCCGCTGAGCCCGCCCGCCCAGCCCTGGCCGCACTTCGAACGGACGCGGGAGGCACGACCCCCCTGCGGACGCGCGATTCCCTCCCCGTCTGTGCACGATCTCCCGAGCGTGCCCCCCCCCACGAGGACCACCATTCCCCCGCGGAGGCTGAGCCCCCGTGGATGCCTGATTCCCCCCACCCATGATGCGAGATCCCTCGTGAAGGCAAGGCTCCCTCCCCGCGGAGGCTCGGCCCCCCGCAAATGCATGATCCTCCCGTAGATGCAACACCCCCACCCCGGAGGATGCGTGGTCCTCCTGCGAAATCCTGGCACACGTATCCCGCCCCTCCCTCCAGAAAGTTCTCGGGACTCAGCACAGAGCTGCGGGTTCGAGGTGGGCTGAAGGCGGGCTGGGTGCCCCTGCTCCCCGCCCACCCCGGCAGGCCGCGGGGGCTCTGGCTGCGTGGAGGCCAGCGTGGGGTCGAGTGGGACAGGGCTCGGCATCCGCGCCGCCCTGGAGGTCTGTGGCTCCGCCTCGGGGTTTGGAACAGCCCAGCGAGGCCCACTGGGGACTCCCCGGTCCCTTGGAGAGCCGAGTCCCCACCAGCCAAGGCGAAGCAAGATGGCAGCCCTTTTAGCGCCTTTCTGGTTTGAATTGGTAACTCGTTCGGTGCCGGAGAGAAGCCTTGCCTCCGCCCACTTCCGCCGCGCCCCCTGCAAACGCCTGCTCATCGGAAGCGTCCGGAGCGGGGAGGAGGGGCGCTTTATGAGGCCGCAGCATCGAGACCACCCCGAGCAACGTCCCTCCCCCGCGCGCACACAGCTTTACCACGTTACACCTGGGAGCGAGTTGCTGGGGTCCCCTGTTTGAACCTCGGTCTCCGCGGGTCTCCCCGGGGCGCCCGCTGTTTCAAAGACGCAACCGGAGGAGCCCGAGGGAGGAGGCGGGGCATTGTCCCCGCCTAGCGGGGCGAAGGCAAAACGGGACCCCGCGGTCTCAGCACGCACCAGGTCCAGAGAAGTGCCCTCGGGCAGCGGCCTGGGCCTCTGCGTTCCTCCCCTAAGACTCTGTGCTGGGGACCCTGGCTGCCAAGGCAGGAAGCCTAGGGGTCAGTGGAGCAGCGGACAGAGCCCGAGGGCCCAGGATGGCTGCCCAGGCCCTGACCCCTCGTCCAGACCTGCAAGTGTCTGTCTGTAACGAGGGCCGTTCTGTTTCTTATGCGACTGGCAGCGCATGTGCCCATGTTAAACTCCAGGATCACAGGAAACGACGACAGCCATTCCTGGACCAGCTGGTGTTGCAGACGCAGGCACGCGCCCCATCGCCACTGACTGGGAAGGACAGACCCTAACCTCTGTCCGTCTCTACCCGCCCAACCAAAAAAATGAAACTCGCACAGCAGTGCCCAGAGAGGCGGCTCCGCGCGGTCTGAGCGCACGCCGGGTGCCGGGTACTGTTTGCGCGTCTGTCCTGGGCGGTGGAATGGCGCCTTCGTCCGTCTGTCCGCAGTGCCTGTTCCTCAGGCTCCCTGGTGCTTTCGTTCAGCCTCTCGCCCATCTCGCCCGCCAGGTGGCTCAGCGGGCTCCCGGGCTGGGTCTTGCACAGCCCCGGCGGCGGGGACAGCGTGGGCTGGTCACCCAGGTTCAGTCCACCGCTCACATGCCCTCTGCCCTTCCTCCTCGCGCCCAGGCCTCTGCACCGCCGGCTACTACTTCGCCACTGGACAGCTGCTCTGGGCGTGGCTGGCGCTTGCGGTCCTGCTGCCTGGCTTCGTGGTCCAAGGCCTGAGCTACCTGTGGTTCCGAGCAGACGGACAGCAAGGTCACTGGGAGTTGGTCACGCTGCACCTCCTACAGCTCGGCGTGTGGAAGCGGTGAGCCTGATGAAGTGCGACCGCGGGTTCTGCTGTGCATACGTGTTCTGACCTCCAGCCTTGCAGGGCTCCGCCCCAGCTAACCTGTTGGGTCCAGGCTCCCAGCCCGCCACCCCCCCACGCCAGCCCTCGGACAGGTGGGCTGAGCAGGACCCGCTGTGGCAGCGTCTTCAGTGTGCGCTGAGATCAGGGGCCCTGGTGTGTACACAGGACAGGTTACTCTCCAGAATGCCACAGGTCCCAACAACACGCCAGGAAAAGGGGGCTGTCCTGGTCAAGCCGGCCCAGTGGGGCTCCGCACCATCACCCTTCCCTCTCTCAGGCACTGGGATGCCACCTCCACTGCACTGTGGAGGGAAGGGGCGGCCCCCAGCCCGACCCGCTGCTGCTCCCGGAGGCTGACCTGTCAGCCTCTGCCTCCTGGAAGCCCTGCTCCAGACCGGCCCCCACCTGCTACTGCAAACCTACGTTTTCCTCGCCTCGGACGTTGCAGAGGTTGTGTCAGGTGAGGGACTCCTCCTGGGCACTGACTGTCCCGTTTCTCAAGGGGGACAGAAACGAATGCCGTATTTAGCAAAACCCCACAATCTAAGGCTTCCACTGCCTGCAGGGGTGAGCGCCCTGTGCTCCTGGGCCGGGCTGTCCTGGGCCCTGGTGTGCCACGCTCAGTTCACGGGCTCCGTGAAGCCGGGCCCCTTCTCTGCGCCGTGGGCTGCCCTCGCCTGCCAGCAGCTGTGGAGGATAGGCATGGTGGGGGCCCGCGTCCTGAGCCTGGCGCTCTTCTTCAGAGCCCACCATGCCTGGGGACTGGCGGTTGTAGGTAAGCTGAGCCCAGATCGCGGCTGTCCATCGCTGCACACCGGACTGCCCAGAAGTTAATGCCCTAAAATAACCACTTAACATTCGTCAACCCCGTGGGCATCTGGAATCACGGGGAGGCTCCGGGGGGCTGGCCTTTCCGACAGCGCCTTTCCTTGCATGCCCGGCACCCCCAGGTCCCTCCTGTGCCCTTTGAACCCTTCACACAGGGAGCGGAGAACCCAAGACAAAGGACACCTGTGAGGTGGAAACTCAGCCCTCCTCACCATGGCCCACACGTGGCCTCTGCTGTGTTCTACCCGTCAAAGCAGGTGGCCAGCCTGGAGTCCAGTGGCTGCAGCCCCCGTGGCAGACGGTGTCAGGGGCGGGAGGGGGGCTCTCACTGGAGACCACTCCCATGGCCAACAGCCCAGCCGTAGAGCCCCCAACTCCGGAGCGCACAGGAGGGAGGCGCAGGGGGCCCCTGCCCTTACCCGGTGCAATGATGTCCGTCCGCCAATGGTTTCCAGCCCCCGGAAGCCCTCCACCTCGTTGGCCGGACTTTGGACATCTCCCCTGACCCCGAGCCCTGGTCACCCTCAGTCCAGCCTCACCCACATCCTGCCTGGCAACGCAGGGGCGCTGGGGACCTGTGTCCAAGCCACGGCATCTCCCCCAGTCCACGGGAAAGTGCAGTGGCTTCCTGTCTAGGAGGACGGCGGCGCTGAGAAACACCCAGACCAGGAGCCCAGGGCGGACGTGGACACACTTCCCCTGTTAACAGAAAGGAGAAGTCTTTGGAAGAAAGTGGGCTCCTAAAGAGAGATTAACTCTTCTATTCATTTTTTGACATTCAGTTCAATCTCCAGTATAATATTATTCAGCTTAAAACTAGGAATAAAGGGCCGAATGTAGAGCTCCCTGCCCCTTGTTAAGGAGTAGTTCCATCTATACAGTCCTAAAATTACACTCGGCCCTTTGAAGGCAACCGCAAGGCTGATGTGGCCCCGGTGAACGTGAGTTGGGCACCCCTGGTCTAAACCCTTTCCAGAACTCCAGGGCCTAGTTGCAGGGTGTCTGGTAAGTGTGGCTGCAGCCGGTCTCAGTTTTCTCGGCCCTGGATTAGGTCAGCTGCCCTTGACGGGGTTCAGATGAGCTAACCCGCGCAGAGAGAACACGCACGCTTCTCTGTGCCCCAATCTCTGAGTTCGACCTCTCTTCCCGGTGCTGAGGCAGGGTCGTGGGCTCAGAGAGGCAGTCACAGGGCCCAGGTTCCCACGTCCTTGCCCCACTCCCTCCCGCCTCCCCGCTGGGACCCTGACTTCCTGCCTCTCTCCAGGGGCCCACTGGCTGGTGATGACGTTCTGGCTGGTGGCCCAGCAGAGCGACCTTGTGGACAGCACCTGCCACTGGAGGCTGTTCAACCTGCTCGTGGGGGCCGTGTACACCCTCTGCTACTTCAACATCCGGGACAGCCCCTCCAGGAACAGGATGGCCGCGTTCTACACGGTGAGGACGGGCCTCTCTAACCCTTACTTCTGTGCGTACAGAGCCCTGGCAGGTGTGAGCATGTGTGTGTGTGTGTGCACACTTGTGCACTACGGCTATTTAAGAAGGGAAATCTCAGTTTCAGGAAAACTTCCAGAAGGAGTTACTGTCCTGAACGGGGACGCCGGCCTCTGAGAACAGTACCCTGACCCCTGTGTTCCCCGTGTGGTCGCTCCATCTAAAACTGGGGGCGAAGGGCGATGTTCTCCCGCCACTCTGTACGTCACCCCATCTGGTAAACATAATCACGGTCCTGCTGCGTGGTCCTCGCCACATCCTCATTAATCCCCTCGGTTGCTGAGTTCTACCCAGAGCCCGGACGGAGGGAGAGACCGGAGGGGGTGTGGTGCCTGCCTCCGGCTGCCCCTCGCCCAGTGCAGGAGACACGCTGTGTACGGCCAGGTGACCGGAAGGAAGAGGCGGAAGGTGCACGAAAGCTGGGAGAGAAGTGGCGCCCGAAGCCCCGGGCATGCTGCCGTATGGGCCCCGCTAGGCGAGCAGAGACGCTCTGACAGCAAGCGGGCCGTGTGCCACGTGCCTTGGAGCACAGGTATTGGACGCGGACAAGCTCGCGCGGAACCCCAGCCCTGCCGGCGACTGTCCCCAGCCGCTGTGGCCAAGACCGTTGCCTCTCGGAACCTGTTTCTCATCGGCACTCAGGGAACGAGGCTGCCCACAGTGGTCCTGTGACCGTTACAGGAAGCCCACCTGTTCAGGTGTCTATGAAGATTAAAGGGAGTGTTAAACAACTTGGCACAGAACAACCAACAAGTAGTGGTCATTACCTTCCTACCAATAAAGACAAAGACACTTACCGGGAGCAGGCCCAACCAGGACGGCATCATGAGCGAACGGAAGGGTCCGGAGAGGCAGCTCTGGCCAGGGAGGGGGCGGCGTGGCCCCCTCCCACAGGGCCTCATGACCCCATTAGCCTTGGGGCCAACGGAGCAAAAAGGGTGTGATGTTGGGCAAGTCGCAGAGCCTCAGCCAGCCTCTGTCTCCACACCTGCGAGCAGGGCAGAGACGCCCCTCCCGTGGGGGAGGATCAGTTTGTTCCGGGCGGCGGCCTGGCCCGGCCTCACGCCAATAGCGGCGTCCCAGACCACAGGCACGTGACTCGTGGACAGTTAGTGTCATCGTCCCCTTGCAGAAGCTGTTGCCCCTCTACCAGTGCCACACAGGCCCCGATGAACAGGAGCTGACCGGGGAGAAGTCGGATGTCTGTTGTGTTTGTTTGTGTCACTGGCTCCTGTCACACCTTTGTCTCCACATCAGCTCCCAGGAGTGGCAGACACTGTCACACATGGAGGGGAAATGAACGCGTCATGGCTTCCTGCCGCCTTGTCACTAGGTTACTGGGTTTAGAGTCACTAAGTTGCGTGGGAAAAACAGGAGCTAGTACTGAAGCCTAGAGCCGAATGAATCTGCAGGGATGGCCATGCTGTCCGCAGGTGGGGCCCGAGGCAGGTGCCGCAGGTGCAGGTGCCGCAGGTGCATCCCTCAGCCCCTCACCGTCTGACTCACAGGCTCCTTTAGACTCATCACAGCCCCACTGCACGGAGTCATGACCGTGCCAGGAAAGTGGACTCAGGGCTGGCGGGGGACGCTGCCCAGGCCAGGCCCAGGTCTCCTGCCAACACCCCTCCCGTGCCAGGCCCTGTCAGGCGGTCATTTCATGGCCTCTCTGTTCCCTAATGGGCACTTCCCTGGGAGAGAGACCCGAGCCCAGATCCCAATGGAAAGTTACACCTTTTGGGTTAAGGTGTCATTTTGGCAAAGAAGAGACACCTTCTCGGGGGCGGGGGGAGGTCCAAAAGCAAAAGACCACAGGATCCGCTTTCTAAGGAGGATGGGCCTGGAGGGCTGCCCAGCGGAGCCCTGGTTTTTAATGGCTAATTAAGATGCCTGTCATTTGCTTACATAATAGAAAACTTGGCCCCAGATCAAAGGCGCCCAAGCCCAAGGCAGGGGAAAGTGCGGGTTCGTAGGGTTGTTCGGCCACTCCTAATAGTGCTAGTGATGCTCTCCTCATTTGCACCTCGTAGAGTTACAGTGACACCCACGAGTGACCACGCAGCGCTTTCGGAGACGTAGCACGTCAGAATTACAATTGTTTTCCTGGCTGGTCCAATGGCAGTGAGTTATCAGAAGTCAACTAAAGTTAGTGTCACAATTGTTTTCCTAATGCCTGTCCACAGTGTTTCAATGTATCACCTTTGAATGTTGTCTAGTTTAATTATTTTAAGAAGTTTATACTTTATATTTAAAAACTGGAAAGAAACGTTAATAAGCCACCTGGTGAGAGGGACAAAGCCTCGGGAGGCTCCCCTGCTGCCCCCTAGTGGCCGCAGAACAAACTTAACCTTTAAAGAGGCAAAAACCTGAAAAAATTGCTGCAGTTGTTCTAGGAGCCTGTGACTCTGGCTTACTGGGACGGACTGGCAGGATGAGCTCTGCAGACACCTTTTGTTGTCGTGTTATGAAACGAATACAGTTCACACGAGCGTGTGGATGATACAGAACAGGAGATGAAGTCTCTCTCAGCCCCGTCGGCCTCGCCAGTGGGGGCCAGGGCGCCACGTGGGCTCATCCTTGCATGTCCTGCACGTTTATGATTCTGCAGACACCAGAATGAGCTGCACTGAAGACTGGGACAAGCCCCCATTGCCAGAGAAGCTCTCGGACCCTGGCCCTGTCCCCAGGGAGCCCTGCCAGCACCACCACCTCCCCGCGCTGAAGGAAGCCCCTGCCCAACTGTGGGATGGGCCTGTGCCCAAGGCCACGTGCTCCTGGCCGTGGAGGTGACACTCCCCTTGTCCCCTAGGTCATGCTGCTGGAGAACAGCGTCCTGTTACTGTTGGCCACTGACTTCCTCCAGGGGGCGTTGAGGACCGGCCTATGGGCTACGGTGGGAGTCTTGGCGGGATTCCTGATCGGTAAGAGCCCAAGGGACCTCCTTATTCTCTCCAGCGGCAGCTGACAGTAAAGAGGGAAATGTTTCCAAAAGGCACACAGCAGGGGAGGGGAGGGAGAGATGGGGGAGAATACAGAGGTCACCCGGGTGTGCCCGGCTGGGCTCACGTGACTTGGGATCTGCGTGCCTGGCATGCCTGGAGCCGTCTGTCCCCAGGGCGGGGGAGAGGCGGGAAGCCCGACCTCTCCTTCAGGTGGTCCCGTTCTCGGGAGGCATCGCCCAGTCCTCCCGCTGCTTCATGTGTTTGCACACTCTGGTGCAGAAACACACGCCCCACACCTTCCTAACACATGCCCCACGCCGTTTCCCACCAGCTTCGCACCAGGGAGGCATTTCCTTTCTCTGACTGTGGACTCGGGGTGAGGGAAGTGGGCAGAGGGTCAGTGCCGGCTCAGACCACCGCAGGGCTCACAGCCAGGCCTGCGGCGCTGCCCCCTCCCTGGAGCTGCCGGAGCCCCGACTCCCACGCAGTCAGGAGGGAGCCTTCAGTGGGAAGATGGTGCGCGGATGAGCGCCTCAGGACACAGGCTTGCGGCGGCAGCTCTGCCTCTCGTCCTGATCTCCCAGGCAGACATTTATTGAGCACCCACTGCATGCCCGCTGGGCCACAGCCTAGAGCCCCGGGAGGGGTGTGGCCTCCCCCGAAGTCCATTGTCACTACATCCCAGGATTAGGGCTGCGCAACCAGGACCTTTGCTCCCTTTCCTGGCCTCGGGTGGGTCACTGTGAAGGTGACCTCAGAGTTCACAACAGTGTGTGGGCAGGGTTTGACCAGGGCCCACTGTGCAGCCAGCCCCCGGGGCTGAGGGATGCGGCCTCCCTTCCCCACTGTGCAGCTTGCCTGCCTCCCACCCTCACCCCGCAAGGGGAGGAGGCGAGGGGATAGGGTTGGGCTCCTTCCAGCCTTTCCTGGCCCCTCCGAAGCTTCCCCCGCACCATGTCAGGTTTCATGCTGTTTATAAGGAGGCCCAGTCCAACAGGAAAGTGGAAATAACGTGGGAGGTTGCTGGAAGGCTCTGTTATTCCATAGTCAACACTTCTGATCAAAATAAATTAACCCGACAACAATGCAATTAAGATGTTTGTGCACAAAGGAAGTGCTGTTGCTGCTGATGGAAATTCCTCGATCTGGGGGTTTCGATGGCTGTGCTTGACCTCTGCGTGGGCCTCGCTGTTGACTCCTCATCTCCCCGCACCCCAGCTTGGCCATGCATCCGCCCATGTGTGGATGGTTAGATTCTGAGTAGCTGACCCAGCCATCTGAAAGAAAAATAAGCATTTCTACCAAACATTCCCACACATAACATGCACATGCGTGTGGATGCGTGCGCACACACACACAGGGTACTGGGTTGGAGCTGCCTTCCAAGACTTAGGATTTAATCTGTGTTATTACATTGTTAAGTTTAGAATCATGGGCAGCTTATGGCAGCTGGAGCCAATGTCAGTGCCCCCCGCACACCCAGTCCTGATCTCCAACAGCCGTCCTGTTCTGGATCCCAAATCGTATTTGCTACTCAAAACGCCAGAGCCTGGGATGCCCTGGGCCCCGGGGAGGTCGCAGAGAACAGAACCTTTGCTCTTTTTCTTCCTTCTTTTTTAGGCAGTGTCTCGCTGGTCACCTACTACGCCTGCTCCATCCTAAATGCACAGACATCCGGCAGGGCTTTGTGGGGAAGTCCTATGGCATCGCAGGGGGGGACAAATCAGAGAGAGAATCTACTCCCCCGGCCACCTCTCTAGCTGGGCAGAGGCCAGGGAGCCCAGGCACCTGCCAAGGGGCAGGGTATGAGCTGACAAGCCTGGGGAAGCCCCCCAGCCTGCAATGGGCCCCCCCAGAGGCTGGGCTGGAAAGCCAGGGGGTCGAAGGAGACTCTTTCTTCAGTCACCACCACTGGCTGTTGCTGAAACTTTGCCTGAAAACAGGAAATGTGGCGAAGATCAACGCAGCCTTTGCAGACGGCCAGGCCAGCTGCCTTTGCTCCCCGGCCTGGGGGTTGAACCAACACGGCAGCCAGCCGAGGGGGACGCGGTTCTCCCAGCAAGAGCCCCCCTGGCCACCCCAGGGTCCCCGGACCCTGGAGAAGGGCTCCGAGTTTCCAGGTGACCTGAAAACAGGGGCTGACACGTTGGAAATGTCGAGTTACGTCTCTGTGGGCAGTGACAACTATGACAAAGCTCCTGTCCAGAAGCCATCAGCCACCCGGCAGGAGGGCAGCCTGGGGGAAGGGGTGGGGGCTGTTTCTAGGATGCAAGAAGGAGGCTGGGGGGTGCTGCAGAGAGGGGGGGAGGAGAGCTCCACCCTGTACTTCAGTGCCACGGCTGAAGTGGCCACGTCCCCACACCAGGAAGGCGCGAGGGCCATGCCGCAGACCCTGGGGGAGGGCGGCCCTACTCAGCCGGCCACTGAGCCCTTCCCCACCACCATGGCCGACATCAGCCCGATCCTAGGCCCGGGCCCGGCCGGAAGGTTCCGCCCCAGCGCCGTCTTCCCGGGTGGAGCTCTGGGTGGCTCAGACTGTGGAGAGGAGCCCGAGCCCACGAGGGACCTGATTCGTCCTTCCACAGCCAGCACGGAAACACCCTCGTCCAGCACGGAAACACCCCGCCTCACGTCCACCCCCAAGGTGGAGTCTACCCACAGGGGCTGCCGCGGGCGGGCGGCGCCTGTGCTCCTGGGGCCATGGCCACTGTGTGAGGAGCCGACAGGCTGGCCCGCCACGCGGGCCCCTGGGTGTCAGGACGGGGAGATCCCACTCTGGCACCCGTGACTTTGGGGCATCACGCCCCCTCTGCTCAGCTGGAAACTGGGGGGCCCGGAGGTTATTCCTGAGACTCCCCTGCAGGAGGCGGTCTGACACAGAGGGAGCAGGAAAGAGCCTCCACCAGCATCACCTGCAGCCTTTCTGCATGATCTCTGTTGTGTTGTATTTTCTCGCTGTGACTTCTGGGAAACCCAGAGGTGAAACCCAGAGTCCTGTTTTACTCTGCGTTCTTGTTACAATTAGCTTCCCCTGACATCTGTGATCATTGATCTGGATTAAAACGTGTTCTAGCAGCATTCTTTTATTAGAGTCGAGGTCAGAGGATGTAAGCCCTCCCTGGAAGCGGATGGGATAGGTGTCTCTCTAATCGGCCACCGACCCAAAAGTGCACACGTCTCTCCCTGGTCTCTGGGGCAGAGCTTACAGGGTACCTTCCGGTTCAATGCACCGCCCTCCTTCCCGCCGGCGGGTTGGGCTCCTCTTGGGCTCGTCTGACCTCCTGCCGCTTCCTTGGCCTCCAGGGAGCGTCAGAGGCCCTCCGCGATATCTGCTCACCTAGCAGGACGGGATTAGCGGCCCTTTCCACGCTTGCTCCGTCTCTTTCCAGACCTCCCCTGGGTGTGTTCTCTGTGGACCGGCACTTCCGGCATTTCTGGAAGCCTTCCCTCTTAGCTGGCAGAGGGACGGCCCGTCCTCACCCACTGAGCAGAAGGCGGCCTCCAGGCGGGGGCCTGGGGGTGGGTGCTGGTGGGCTTCTGGCCTTTTCCAAACACCTCTGTGTTTGGGGACAGTATTCAGCCCCCCGGGGGGAGTGTGGCCCAGCTCACACAGACTGAGCACGTGGGCAGGAATTTCCAGCAGCGGGAGCAGTCCCATAGCCAGTGCAAGGCAGCGGCAGAGGACATCTGCCAGACAGGCCAATGGAAAGGAAGGAAAGTTCGCTAACAGAGCAAAGAATCATCTGCGCTGTTATAGCATATTGCCCCCCATGTGTCCCCCACAAACAGGAACTGGACCTTCTTCCCTGATTCCTACAGATCCCTTCGTCCTCCAAGGCTCCACTCAAGTATGGCCCATGGGGACCTTCCCCCACCTGGTCCCCTGGCCTAGGCTTGTACTCTCCAGGTCTTTGTCCTCTAGTGACCGCTTCCTAAACTTGAACGAGCCCCCCCTTGAAGGCTAATGAAGGGTACAGAGCTTAACTTTGAGCTCAGGAGCTGCATCGGGAAGGGCTCTTTCTTCAGCCGTCGGCCCTGGCGAGGCCTGGCCTGAGGGGCTGCTGGAAGCCTCCCGGCAGCACCCCCCCCGGGAGAGCAGGGCCAGAAGGGGGGCCCCTTGATCAGGGTGCTACGTGGGGCCCAGGGGGGCACCTCGACTCCCCCACTGAGCCTCCGAGGTCCTTCTCCCTGCACCCTCCCCCCTGGCAGAGTGGAGAGGCAGCCGCCTCCTGGAAGGACCTCAGGCCCACGCGATGCCTCGTTGGCTTGGGCTGCCGGAGGTCCGGGGGTAGCGGAGCCCGTGACACGGGCACTTGTTTAGTTTTTCACATCACACACTGCCGTGCTGGACGGAAGGCTTTCTCGTGCCTCTGAGCCCTCTCCGGCCACGTGCTAACCACCAGAAGTCTTCCCAACACCGAGCGAGGATTTTGTTTCAAACCTGCGTCCGCTTGCTGTCTTTAAAGTAGACGGATACCTTCCGGGCCTGAATTTGATTCAGTTTTCTATAGTATTTAGGATGACCAGCCATCCTGGTCTCCTCGGGAGTGGGAGGTTCCCTGGGATGTGAGCTCTTGGGGCTGAAACCCAAGTTCAAGGCCCGTCAGGATGGCCGCCACCCTAAGACCTGTTCGTGGGACTCAGTTTTCTACCTTCCTTGGCTGCCGAGTCAAAGAGCAGAGCAAATACTTTGTGGTTACAAATCTGGGAGACGCCAGTCTCCTGAAATAGTTCCTACACCCCACCTGCACCCCTACTCCCCATCCCGCCAATCTCTCAAACCCAGTCTGACTGATGCGCCCCTTGCTGGCCATGACTCCCGAAGTGGACACGACCACCACCTTCAAGCTCCTCGGTGCCAGGAGCAACCCCGCTCCGCGGTCAGGGCTGCAATCCAGATTTTCGGTTCACATCTCTCTGGGAGGACTCTCCCATGGAAAAACACCATGGAAAACTCCAGGAGTTTGACCACACAGAAACATTCATTACGGCAAAACTGTAATTACCGTGTGGCCCGTCAGGGTTTCCATTATGAATGGGGCCTCCATCTCCGCGGAACACGATTCTTTCCAGCTGGAACTGGCCGCGGACAGGTTTCCAGCCCGCTGGGGAATTTTCTGGTGCGTGTTCAAATTGGCAAGGCTGGGGTGGGGGAGGGGGCGAGGAGGTTGGGAACGGAATAAATGATATGGATTTTTGTTCTTCGTGTGTTCTTTAAGCTGTAATTAAGAAGACACAAACAAACAAAACACAACCAGCTAGGATAATTGAGGATGTCATGATGACCCATGAAGTTTGGATTTAAAGGGGATGCTTTGCTTTTTTTTTTTTTTTAAAGATTTTATTTTTAGAGAGAGGGGAAGGGAGGGAGACAGAGAGGGAGAGAAACAGCAATGTATGGTTGCTCCTCACATGGCCCTCACAGGGGACCTGGCCTGCAACCCAGGCATGTGCCCTGACTGGGAATCGAACCGGGACCATTTGGTTCCCAGCCCGCGCTCAATCTGCTGAGCTACACCAGCCAGGGCAACTTTGCTTTTAACTTGCTTTCAGAGATGGGGCATTCGATAAAAGAACAGAGACTTGGTATTTTTCACTCTTCTCCCTGAAGTGCGGTCAGCGGGGGAACCGATGAGCTGGGTTCACTGTGCCTCAGAGGGAGGCTGTGTGCCGGGGAGACCTGGCCTCTCCCCCAGCTCCTCCTGTGACTACACAGAACTCCCCCCATCTGTCTGGGCCTCAGGTTTCCGTGGGTGAATCAGGGACACTCGTAGCTGGCTAGGTTATAGAGCTCTGGACTAAGCCACAAAGGCCGGGGGAGTGAGCTGCTTACCCTGGTAACAGGGCCCCTCTGTTGGTTCTCCCCTGACCCCCCAGCTGCCCTCCAGAGTCCTAGAGTCACCGTGAGGTCAGGACTCACTGTCCCTGAGACCACGGAAGAAGGGGCTCACCTCCACCCTGCTCTGGGTCCTGGCTCACCCCACGGCAAATGCATGCTGGATCCACCTGGAGCTGTAAGCTTGACTAAAGCGTGTTCCAGTCACTGCTCCAAAGCCCTAAAACCACGCGGGGCGGGGGCGGGGAGCGGACACAGCCTGCCATGATCCGCGACTTTGTAACGCACCAGGGGCAAAACCCTCCTCCCCATAAAGTGCTGTGGGTGGGGTCAGAGAGCCTTGTCAGGCCTGGCAGGGTCACCGGGTGAGAAAACAGCCCTAAGAAACAGCGCGCAGACCAAACGGGAACTCCAAAAGCGTTGGGTCTGCCTTCCCCTCTCATCTCTAGGGAGAGTGGAGGGGAGGGCCCCATTCGGTGAGCGATGGGGAATTTAGTTATGCACAGCCTTGTTCCATGCTCGGGGGCCTTAAGAACTGGGAGGTCAGTGTCTTTCCCCAGCATCAGAAGTGATGTGAGTAATCTGTGTAATGGAGGTGGATGGACAAGGCCACGTTGAATTGGGTAAGGTTATGACAACTCTTGGGATTTTGAGTCATTGGCTGTTGATAACTGCCTGCTGGGAGCGGAATCTGGCTTAGTTTTGACACACACGGCCCCTTAGCTTCCCCCCATTTAATTCAGGATAGGACGCAGCCCCGACTCGAAGTTGCAAACCGCGGGTTCTGCGGAGAGACTCGCTGACCCCTCCACCCCCTCCCCTGACACCCACGTTAATGCGGCGAGGGGCTCTGGGGCTTGTTGCCGTTCACAGTGAAGACACTCCGCGGGGGCTCGGAGCGCCGGCGCGCGGGACGAAGCGGGCGCACTTCGCAGGCGGGCTTGGCTTTCAAAGTGAACGCGCTGGTAACCCCCCGGGATTCCCAACCAGGGCTCGTCGTCGAGGCTGCGCTTTCCAGCTGCGCCCGGGGCCGCGCTGCCCGCGCAGCGCCCCGCCTGCCAGCAGGTGGCGCACTTGCCCCTCCGCAGCCGCGCAGCCCGCGGTCTCCTGCTCAGCGCTGCACCCTTTCAGCCTGAGCTTGGGTGGTGGGTGTTCAGTTGGCTGCTCTCGGTCACACCCACGGACTCCCCGCGTGGACCGTCCCACGGGGCTAGCCAAAGGCCTGGCAGGGCAGTAGCGTCTGCGTTTTCCCGGCAAAGAGCTGGCTGCCCTGGCTGAAGTCAGGGGCTCAGGGAGATACTGAGGTCATCAGGTGTTCAGACGCAGCCTCCCACTCCCCAGGACAGAAATGCCCTGAAGTCTGCAGTCCGCGTTTACGAGCCGCCCAGAAGCTAAGCTTGCTGGCTCCCGGGCCTGGCCTGCCCCGCTTCCCCTACGCCTGCTGGAGCAGGGTCAACCGGCCCGAGTCTTGTGATGGGGGTCCCTGCATCTGGCCCCCATTGCTGTAGTCATTTAAAAACTGTCGGTTGTCTGGGTCTGTCCAGGGACAGTGATTTCCAGTTCGGGGCTGCCCCATGTTCAGTCTAAGTTCCCTGGATCTGGGAAGCGCTTTTTGTTTCTGTGGGGTGAAAGTTGTGCCCTTCCCTCCCGGGTGATGGGATGTGATTTGGCTGTGAAGGACTGAGCTAGGAAGCCACGGAAAGGCGTGGAGGAGCCTTCACCGTATTTCTAGGTGGAGAAGACAACCGGGAAAGGCTGCCTGCAACTCGACCGCACTCCGCAAACGGCAGACCCGTGGAGACAGCGGAAAGATCAGCCTGGCAGGTGTGGGGGAGGGAGGGAGGGCAGGCGGGGCAGGGGTTTTTCCAGGCAGGGAAAGTCCCCTGTGTGATGCTGTCACGGTGGACGGCGGTCATTGTGTTTGTCCAAACCCTCGGAACGTGCAGCACAGTGACCCTGATGTCACTGGGGGCTCTGGGTGGTGACGCCGTGTCAGTGCAGGTTCATCAGCTGTGACAAATGTCCCATCAGACGGGGGTGTTGTTAGTGGGGGCGGTTGGGGGAGGGGGAGGGGCAGATGGAATATCTCTGTCTTTTCCCCTCCGTTTCCCTGTGAACCTAAAACTGCTCTTTAAAAAATGAAATCTATTTAAATTTTTTTTTTAATTGTATTCTTCTCAGCCACGAACCACAACCCAAGCCGAGCCGTTGAAACGTGTGACAGCACCTGCAATGCCAGGCCCTGCGCTGAGCGCTGGGGACAGAGGTGCAGGCCCTGGGGGTCGCAGCCTGGCGGGCCACAGCCGCAGAGGCAGTGGCTGGTCCCCTCCGCCGTCTGGCTGGGACCGTCCATCCGTCGGTCGGTCGGTCGGTGGGTGCAGCCAGTCTGCAAACTGGTCAGCACAGAGTCCACCCCTTACGGGGGCTTGGCAAGTGTGGCGTCAGCACCGTGGGCCTGTGCGAAGAGGATTCTGGGTGAGCCGCGGGATGAAACCTCGAAAGGCCCCCAGTTCATGGTCACCTGAGAGGGCGTCTCCCTCCGAGTCCAGGCTGGTGGTCGGAGTCGGCGCTGTGCTCATCTGCCTTCCAGGGTCTGAGGCCCTGCTGGGGGGTGTGAGCTCAGCGGCTTCTGTGACACTTCCGTGTGACCGCAACGGGGCAGAGGGAACAGCCCGCACTGCAGGCTTGTGCATGGAACGGAGTGCCTGTGGCCCCGACTAGTGAACGCTGTTTCCAGGTGGGAGGCACGCAGGGACAGGCGAGGGAGCCACAAACTCGTTATCTTGGTGACTGCGTGTAAGTCCCCATCTTTTCCCTGAGACCTTTGAAGTCCCTCCAAACTTGCAATGTCCCCCGGCAGCCTTCGCCTGCCCCGTGCACCCCAGGAGGGCGGGCCCCACGCCGGGACAAGGGAGCAGCCAGCGTCCTGCTGCCTCCCAGCCGGCGGGGGTGTCCAGACCTTCACCCAGCAAACGTGGAACTCCTCTGTGGTCTTTCAGGACCCAAAGATAAAGGCGAGGAGCAGCTCGCCTAGAACTTTCTTTAGGAAAAAAAGAAAGAAAAAGTTTTTTTTCTCGTTCAGAGTTCTGACGTGCTTCTCCTTGTTTTTCTTCATACTTGGGGACAGCAGAAATGACACACAGCCTCTCCATAATCAGTGGACCATGATATATTTACTGAGAAATTTTTAATAAATAAACCACAGCATGAACCCCTGTGCTCTTACGAGCCAGCCAGTTCTCATGGGGAGAGTTCAGGAGTTTTTATGGAGCAATAACGACGTTCTCATGAGAATTTTATTAGAAATCAGAGATTCGAGATGCATCAAGCAGGAAATTTATGAGGCTACGTGGGAACCATCTTTCACTGTGTCATTCTGGGTTAATTTACTTCTTCGTACTGCAGTGATTTACTTTGGAAGTTTCAGTCATGAACAGTATTCTGAATTTCTCAGCAAATTCAAGCCAGCTCATTGATTTCTTGAACTTTTCACTTTCCATTTTTGTCCTTAAAAGCACATAGATAATCATTGATAGCCTCTATAAGAAAGTCCCCAAATCTATGGGAAGCACGTAGCACCCGCCGGAAACGCGTCCAAACAGGTCCTTCCTAATGCCAAGGAATAAACAGAGCCTCGTGGAAAAACATTTTTATAACCACATGTAAGTCTTTGTCTCTGATGTTTCCACTTAATCGTTTCTCCAAATAATCCTTTTTTAATTGTGTGTTGTGAAGGACCCAGTTAAAATTTCACTCGCCTAAAAAAACTTGTTTACCATCGTGTAAGCCGACTTGGAAGGCAGCCCGACCCCAGAATAGCTGTTTGTGCCGGTGCCGCGGGCAGGAAGCGCTCCAAACACGGCCGCGTCTGGGCCGGGTCCAGCGGGTCGTTAACCGTCGGTGCTGACCGTGTGAGGAAGGGGCCCGGCCGGCGAGTGCCTGGAACTGGCCTCCCAGCCTGACCCCTCAGCCGAGACGTCAGCGTGGCTCCTGAGTGAGGTCCCGAAGTCAGGCAGCTTCTCTTCACATCTAACTTGCATGCTCACACCGTGCCTGGGGCTTGGCCAGCCAAGTACTCGCTTCGGGAGTTGGAGTTCATTGCACGGCTACCGTGGTGGGGTCAGTTTCCTACCAAGTTCCCAGACACCCACTTCAGAAACACATACTCCTCATAGAGCAGTGCAAGAAGGCACCCCGGTTCCTGGGACCCCAGGAGGAGGTCAGCTGCCCTGCCCTGGCTCAGCTCTTCCCTGGAGTCCTGAGGTCGGGTCATTCCTCCAAGATGCAAATGGAATAACTGATAATCAGTCATCGTCACCATCCTCTATGTATACTTTACATGTATATTAGCACATTTGCTTCTGAAAACCCCCCTCGAAAAGCGGGACTATTGTTTCTTCCCATTTCACAGATGAAGAGCTTGAGGCCCAAGGGGCGGTTACACAAGCAGGCGTGGCCCCTCCCTGGCTACGCCCAGACTCTTCGGGGCCACGCTCTGACCAAGGCGGCAGAGCAGACAAGAGGCACGGGCTCTGCCCTCGGGAAGCTCTCTCCCTAATTTCAGGAATGGGGATCTGGGAGGAAGGCCAGGACGCGGGACCTGCAGGGACCTGTCACTGCATGGGGAACAAACAGATGCCTTCCCGGCAGAGAAGCACAGGGAGGCGGCTCCCCATCTCGTGGCATCAGGGAAGTGCACACCAAACATGAACAAGAAGATCCTAAATCTGGAGCCCCGGAGACACCGCAGGCTGGCGAGGACGGGGAGCAGCAAGGACGCTCGCTCATGGCTGGCGGAACCGAACGGGGTGCAGCCATGTGGGAAGACAGTTGAGCCGCGTGTTAGAAATCCAACCGACTCTTACCGTGCGGGCCAGCGACGACACCACTCGGTATTGCTTCAGAGGAGTTGAAGACCAGCACCCAGAGGTCCATGGCAGCTTCCTTCATCACTCCCCACACGGGAAGCAAGCAACCAAGCTGTCCTTCCGTAGGTGACAGGCACAGAAGCTGTGCTCCCCAGACAGTGGAATGCTATTCCGCTAAAAAGAAATGAGGTGTCAGCCCTGAAGAGATACGGAGGAGCCCGAAATGCATCCAACTGAGTGACAGAAGCCAACCTGAAAAGGCCACACACGGTGTGATTCCAACGCTGTGACATCCGGGGAAAGGCAAAACCAGGGGGACAGTGACTGACCAGTGGTTGCCAGGGGTGGGGGGTGATGGACAGGCAGAGCACAGGGGGTTTTCCAGAGAAACTGCTCTGTGTGATGCACACACGTCACTACCCACTCGTCCAAGCCCACAGAACGTGCAACACCCGAGTGACCCTGATGTCACCTGCGGGTGACGATGACGTGTCAGTGCAGGCCCCTCAGCTGTGAGAAGTGGCCCATCCCGAGGGGGTGCTGGGGATGGGCCGGCCGGGCCTGTGGGGAGCAGGGGATGTGGGAAATCTCTGCTCCTTCCTCTCGGTTTAGCTGTGAACCTGAAACTGCTCTAAAAACACAAAGTCTGTTAAAGAACCAAAACAAACAGAGACACCCCGGGCTGCGGAAAGGGTCACGCCGGCGTCCCGGCTCAAGGCGCTTTGAAACAAGCACAAAAACAAATCAAAACGACTGGGCACTTCAGGGCTGTGGGGGCTGCTTCCCGCAGGGGAAGGTGCTGGTCCAGCCGGAGCCAGCAGGAAGGCTGCCCGGGGGAGGCGGCCTCATGGGGCACGGGGCTGGGAACTGGGGACCAGGAGGCAGAGGCGGGGCCCCTGCCTCTGCCTCAGAGGCCTTTGCCCTGGGGGTTTGCCTGCAGATTTTTTTTTTTTTTGAGAAAAATGCCACAAGCTTATTTTTCTTGAACATATTCCCATAGGTTTAAATGTAATTTTTAATGACAGTATATTACCAAAAATACACTTTTCTATTTATTTAAAGAGATAAGATTTTGACTCATTTGTCTTATAGCTATAGTGACACATTCTGTGAAGCGTTTAGACGAATTTAATCTATGATCTGCTCTTGACACAACTAATTGGCTATTTCCTAAATAAGTAATAATGAAAACTAAAAGGACAGGTGAACAGAGCCGGTGCTCTCAAAACAAGCGTATCAACATTTAACTTATAGAACTGGTAAACTGTACAAAATACACTCAGAATGTCCACTGCTATTTAGTCATATTTAATGACGTAGATTTTAGGAGATCACATAAACACTAAGATCTATTAATGAGTATATTTAAAGTACTCATTATAATTGCAACATTTTTCTTTTTTTTAATTGTTGTTCAAGTACAGTTGTCTCCATTTCCCCCCGCACCCACCCCAACCCATCCCCAGCTCCCGCCCTGCCTCCAGAGTCTTCCCGCACCCGCCGCCGGGCCCCCCTCTCTGAGAACTGGTGACGAGCTGTGTCTGGGAGCCGGGCCAGGGCCTCGGCAGATGCCCACCGGGCGCAGTCCCGGCGCCCCAGTTGGGCCCAGGAAAGCGCCGCAGGAAACCTTTCGTCTTCAGCCAGAAGCCACAGGGCGGCCCCTCCCGGTCCTGCCTGTGGGGCCCCGGGGCAGATGTCCCTGCAAGACCACACTGTCCCTTGGCAGGGCCTCCTTCCGCCCTCCACGGGGACACTTCCGGTGGCCACACCAGGAGCCAGTCTTCTGCTCTGGGATAAGCCTTGGCTGGCCACGGGCCGTGCTCCCAAAGGAGGCAGCCCAGGGGCGGGGACCGCCGTGGGAGACCGCGGTGGGGCAGAGGAAAGCCTGGTGGATCTGGGGCTCTGGGAGCAGCACCCCAGCTTCCTCCGCGCCCAGCTCCCAGCCGGGCCCGCGATGAGGAGGCACAGGGTCCCCTGTGAGATTCCACCCAGGCTCCGGGTGCTGCCAGACGGGCCTCAGGAACCTCCTGCTGGACGTGAGCCTCGTCGACCCTGATGTCAGTTCTGTGACATGTCACTCCCCCGTGTCCCCTGCTCTCACTGCACGTCATGTGCTCAGAAAAGTGACCCCCTGCCCCGTGCATTTTCGTGGGTTTCAGCTCACCTCCTCCCCCTCCGGCTGGATGCCTGCTGCAAAGGGCAGTTACAGGCTGTGCCCTTGGCCCTGACCCCAGCAGCCCTGCTTAGCCCACGGGACAGGATGGCTGGACAGACGGATGCTTCCCCAGTCCCCTCCACGGCTGTGAGCATTGGTCTCTAATCCGAGGGTCTCCCTCTCTGCAGTGGGCATGGCCTCCAGGCCTTAATGTCTCCAGGTCCCCAGTTCAAAGGCCTCCCTGAGGCCTGCAGCCTCTGCCGCTCATCCACGTGAAAGGGCCTTTGAGCTCCCCTCACAGAAAAGGAGCCGCAGGCAGAGGGCCGGGTGTCTGCGGGGACAGCCTGCTGCACAGGGACCATGGCAGATGCGGGGAGAGGGGCACCGTGTGGGAGGCAGGGGAAGGGGCTGAGTGCCCTGCGCTGAATGGGGGGGCGGGACGCGAGCACAGGCGTGTCTCAGGCGGGTGGCACCGCAGCTCAGAGGCCTCCCCGGCCGTCCCCATGCAGCCCCTCCCTGCGCTCCTGCCCCAGCCCACCGGCACAGCCGCGCAGGCAGCAGGTGCAGCGCTGTGTGGCCGCTGTCTCCGCCAAGTGCTGGGGGCACGGCCAGGTGTCCTCCCACAGCGCTGCGCACTTGAACTCTGCTAAGAGGGCAAAGCCCCCCATTCCACCCCGCTGGGCGGTCACCGTGGGAGACAGTGGACGTGTCAATCCACTTGGTGGCAGCGATGGTTTTACAGAATGCACGCGTGTCAAAGTGCCACAGGGTCCACCTTTGGTGCCCACGGCTTTGCTTGGCAGTGACATGTCTGTGACGCTGGGCAAAGCCCTTCCCCGGGGCTGGTCACGCACGCACACGCATCTCAGGAGGAAAGTCACAGAGGCCCTTCCGCTCCTGTCGGTGCCGGAGACAGAGCTCGGCCGGGGCGAGCGGAGAAGGGGGCTCACAAGGACCGGCTCTGGCATCAGGGGCACTGCAAGGCCACGGGGGCAGACAGCAGCCCCGGACCCCCACAAGCCCCACAGATCGCCGGTCCCTTCGAGGGGAGAGCCTGGGCTCTGCCTCCGGGGTCACCCTCCCGTCAGGGGCCCTGGCCCCAGCTGCTCCCCCACGGCCCCTGCGTGAAAGTGTGGGCACGCAGGGACACCGTCCGCCCCAGCCCGCTCCCTGCCAGCCGCCTCCTGCACCGGGCGCGCTGCAGGCTGTGGGCGAGGGTGACCGGGCGGGTCCCAGCCTGGGGACCAGAGGCGAACCAGGGAACCAACCCTGCGGTGTAATTTGCCTCGAGATGGTGTGATGCAGGCGGGAAGCCCGCGGTGAACAGAGAGTTTATCACAGCGGCCACAGCGCACACACCAGCGAGAACGGTGTGCAGAGTCAGGGTTAGAGGCAGGCTGGGCCCCGGTCTGCAAGGGACTGCCTCTCTCCGCATCGAGAGCCCGTTCAGCTCCAGGGGTGTGCCCCTGAGCCGTCCCTCCAGTCGGGCGCGTGGACAGCTGTGTGAGGAAAGGCTGGGCCAGCCTTGGCTGTGCAATGTCCCCAAATGGGGACCGAGAGAGACGGCAGTGAGATGGTAGCACACAAACATCTGAAAGGGACAAACAGCAGGAAAGGGGTTCTGTGGCCTGGCATGGGGACATTTAAGGAAGAGTAAGGGGATGTCATTAAGGAAAAGGAAACGCGGGCTGCCTTGCTGAGAGCACTTCCTGCCGGCCTGGCCCACGGACAGACGCACAGCACTCTCTCCGCTGGGTCCTGAGTGCCGCCTCGGGCTGCAGGGGACAATGGCTATGCCGCGCCCCCTGTGGCCCAGCACCTCTCAGGAGCCTGGTGGCCGAGACCAAGAACACAGGGTGAGAGGGAAGGGACCAAGGGATGTCCAGGGCCAGGCAGGTGCACAGGGTGTGGCTGCTTGTGAGCCCAGAGCTGACGGACAGTGGAGAGTGATCCTGGTGACCCCTGGCTGTGGGTGGGCCCTGAACCTGGCCTTGTGGGGAGATTCTGGGGGCTCAGCTGAGACAGAGACGCAGGAGGAGCGGGGAGAGTCCCCGTGGCTTCCCCGCTCCACCTGCTGCCAGTGAGCGTGGTGGGGGTGGCTTTTTGCCTCTTGAGGAAAAAGAAAAAAACCAGGGTCACTTCCTGAAATGAAACTCGGTGACCCTCAGCCAAGTCTGCCTGTGGTCAGTGCCGTGTGCCCTCACCTCGAGGCCAGTGTGGAAAACTACCAGGCTGAAGAAGATCCGCCCCCCACCCCCCACCGTAAAAATGGCATGTAACAGAATCCAGTCATCCAGCTGGGCCCCTGCTCCCCCGCAGGGTCCTCACCCCCACCCGCTGCCCCGCCCCGAGAGAGACCCGCACACGGGTGCTGGGCTCAGCGGTCCCTTGCTTGGTTCTGTTTCAGGTCCACGAGCTGTTCTTACCACCCAGGAGGCACCTGACGCCCAGCCCGCACTTCATGCCTCCCCGGCCGGGAGAGGATCCCATGGGCGGTCTGTGCCGCCCCACCAGGAGGAGGGCCTGCGGCAGGTCGGCCGGCACCAGCCGCCTCGGCCCCCTGGGCCTGGACTGTGTGTCCCAGCCATGGGCTTTTCGCCCTTTGCCCTGGGCCTGCAGGGTTTCTGCTTTTCTCCCAGAATCTGCATCGTGGTACAACCCCTGACAGTTTGTGTCGGGGTGACCATCCAAAAAAGGAGCAAACACCCAACGTTGCAGAGACTTTTCTGGAAGTCTCCAGGAAACAGACCGACTCCTGCGCCCAGGCTGACAGTGCTGCCTGGTGCCGACCTCTCACTGCGTGAACAGAAAGCGTCTGGCCTGCATTACAGACGTTCTAGAGGTTTCTCCCTACGGCTTCCACAATCCCAGCCTCTCCTCGCCCACACACAACTAATGCACGCAGCAAGCACTGCCCAAGAAAACTGCATATTCCTCCGTTTCAGTCTTGGTGGGTTTTACTGCCTCGCCTTACACAGGGGCACGTGGGGACTGAGGGGGAAGGCCCTCCTCCAGCCCCGAGGACGGGCAACCAGACTCCAGCCGAGCCCTGTTCATCCCCAAGCCGCAGCCCCTTCCGTGAGCAGCATCCAGGCTCGCAGACCGGCAGCCAGGAGAATCCCAGAGGTGCCAGCTGGACTCACACGTGCCCGACAGGGACAACCTGCGGGTGGCTGGGCTCTGGGGAAACGAGCGAGGAAATGCTTCTGACCATCACGGGATGCAGAGGATTCCACAGCCTTGGTGTCTCCCATTCAGCGTGGTTTTTCCATGTGGAAAGAAAGCAGTCACCGGTCCCAGGCGTCCGATTGGTTGGCGGCCAGTGGGAACCGTCCCCCAGGGCTTGGTCCGCTGGGAGGGGCATTCTCCGATGATGACTCCCTGGGCTTCCACAGGTCCCAGGGGAGGCGGGGGTTGACGACGCCCCGCAGCTGTAAATTTCCTTTAGTTCATTGGCTTGTTGACATTTGCGGAGAGATTTGGTGTTTTTTTTTTTGGTAATGAAAAAACCAAGCCAAAAAGAAAACTAAAATAGTTCTCTTTTTAGCCAAAAGATGAGAGTTTCCCATTCACAGAAAAATGTACATGGATGGCCTCGGTATCTCTGAATGAGCGGGCCGTCTCCACAGAGCAATCGCAAACATCTCTCAAATCCCCCGCGTGCCCTGGGCCTGATGTCCCTTCAGCACGGATTCCAGGGCCAGGCTCTCTGTGAGTCCCCTGGCAGCCGCTCCTGCGAACTGTCCCCTCGCTTCGTGCTTGCAGTGAGCTGCCTTCCCCATGTCCAGAGAGGGCGGAAATCCCTGTTTCCAGGGGCCCCGGCCAGTGGCCTCAGTCGGTCCGTCACCCACACAACAGGCCCCGGGAGGCAGTGGCCACGTACTAGCGGGAAGGCTGGCCCCAAGGGGGCGGTCGGCTGGGCTCTGCCGTTGGGACACACGCCGCTTCCTGCACAGGGCTCATTCCTGCATCCATCCACCCACCACCTGGGTCGGGACCGCCTGGCAGGCGGTCACCAAAGCAGGTTCCTCTCAGGCCTACTGACTCGGCCTCTGGAGGGGAGGCTTGTGACATTCAACACCTGGAGGGTCGGGGGCCCCCTCACCCTGTCCTCTCCGCGCGCTCTGGGGCCATGGACGGCGGGTAAGGGCTGTACTGCTCCCCCACAGAGAGGCCCTCGGGGAGCCTGGCTCTGTTCCGGCAGCAGCTGGCAGGCAGGAGAGGAATGGGGGTGCAGAGGGCACCGGTCCCCTCGGTCCCGCCAGGGCCTCCCACACACGGCGAGTGTCTCCGTTCCGTCAAGGCCCAGGACGGAATGCAGACCAGCTGTGCTGACAGGTCGCCAGAGCGCACAAGTTCTGTCCTGCCGACCTGTGCGCGAGCCCGCTCACCACCCGGACACTGGCCGGGCGCGCCTCCTCCCAGGCACAGGTGCGGCCTCGAGTGGCCTAAGTGGCCGCCCCCCTGCGCTGGCCCTTAGATGGTGCCCAGCCAGGCCGGTGGCCCCTGACCCTGGAGAAGGGCCACGCCCCACTAGCTGGCGGCAGCTCAGGGAGGGGAAGGGAAGGGAGGCTGGGTCTGGCAGCGACATCCCAGAAGCTGGGGGAAAACAGCCAAGCACAACGGACTGGATCTGGAGGCCGGTGCGGGAAAGCACGGGCCCGAGCAGTGACGGGGCCACAGAGGCTGGGACGCTCCCCCTGAGAACCACCCCAAGACCCCCCAAAGGCGGAAAGTAGATGTGACATGGGGGACCCCCAGCCAGAGCCCCTAAAGCTCGGGAACAGCTCATTGCACCAGGCACCGAAGGCCAAGGGCAGCCATGCTGCCCAATTCCTCCTCTTCACGCAGGCACCTTCTCTCCAGGAGGCCGCCTCTGTCCCCAGGCAGCTGCTCCACCCCAGCCCAGGACACCTGCGTCCACAGGAGCCCCTCCCCCTCCACGGGACGTGCTCCCAGTGTGGAGGGGGCAGGCATGCATCTGCTGGCACCACCGCAGGCTCATCTCCTGGTGGGCAGAGCGGCTGCCCCTTTGTGCCTCGGCCTGCGGACGCTGTCTTTCCGGCACGCCACCCAGGCTTCTGGCTGGTCGGGCGCAGCCGAGCTGGCACAGCCGCCCTGTGACATCACATCCTCTGCTCTCACTGGCCCTGCCTGTGCCACAGGACGCGGACCCAGGAAAACAGGAAGGCCTGGCCGAGACGGCACCGCCGTGGGGTGGTCTTCTGCTCAGAGAGGCCTCTCCTCGGCCCCCAAAGGCCACCTCTCCGCCTTCCTCTGCCTCCCAGTGAAACGCACCCCGAGTTTGCAAGCAAACCCCAAGGTTGCTCAGGCCCTCCCGTGTGACCTGGCACCTGGCAGCGTGTGCGGTCACCTCCTGCTGCCGGAAACCTCCGGGGGCCGCTCTCCCCAGGTGCCACCCGCTCAGGGGAAATGCCACCACCCTCCGTGGGCACATCTGACAGGCCGCTGGAGCAAACCCACCACAGGGCCTCGGTGACGGCAGGGGTCAGTCTGGAGGCTAGAGGTCGGAGACAGCTTTCTCCCGGTGTCCCACACGCTGGACAGGCAGTCTGGTCCGGTCCTTGTCCTCTTCTCCTACGGGAGCTACCCACCCCCGTGTCCGCTGCTCAGGAAGGCTGGCACCCTGTCACAGGGAGGGGACCCGACCCGCAGGGCAGGTGCCCAAGCCAGACTCCTACCCACTCTGGCCTCTGTCTGCTTTTCTGAAAAGTCACTGTCCCGCATGCACCAAGACCCAGCAGTGTGGCCCCTGAGGCATCCCAGGGCCCTGTCCATGGGTGTCCACGGCCAGGCTTTCAGGAAGCTGCCCGTCAGCTGCATGGGGGTGACAGAGTTTATGTGGATGGAGCACACAGGTGACAAGACTCCCCCCCACAGCTCACCTCCCCGTCGGGCTGCAGTGGGACGTGGCACCCCGAGTGCCTTGGAGAAGGGCGAGGCCCCAGGGAGGGGACAGGACCAGAGGCATGAGCCACACACAGCACAGACGGGCTGCCAACGGCAGGCCCGGTTTACGACCCATGAGGAGCCGGGAACAGCGAGTGGGCCGATGCGTTTTCCTGCAGGCCCGGGTGGGGGTGGGGACAGGAGAGGCTGGTGACTCTCCCTGTAGCTCCAGAAGTCTGGGGGAGCCTTGGTACCATGCAGGGACGGGAGGTGTGCCCCCTTCTAAAGCACAGGTCTGGCATGAAGCGGCCACCAGGGGGCGGCACAGGGACTTGAACACAGTGCTGTTTCCGCTCCTTACTCCTCCCATCCACAGGCTGGATGTGAGCCCAAGTCCACGGGGGCACTGCCACCCACTGCGTCCTGCAGACAGGCTTCAAAGGAACACTTGCCGTGAAAACCTAAGGGGCCGCTCCCTCCCATTTCTTCACGAGGCCTCTCTGTCTCACAGGGGTGCAGGTGCACCAGAGAACATCGGGGTCCGGTTACCCTTTAAACCCCGAACAGAATGAAGGGCCCCAGGGACAGGGCGATGAGGACTAAGGGCACAGCCAGGACTTCGGAGTTCGGCCAGCAGTCCGCAGGCGCTTGCTGCCTCTGCTGGGGGAGCTCAGCAAGGAGCCCCTCCCCCAGCCCAACCCAGGGGCTCCGTGGGTCACAGAGGGGGCCTGGGACCGCCCCCAGCACCACTGCTGCAGCCTGGGCCGTGATCTCTCAGCCTCTGTCCCTGGGGCGCAGCTGGCAGTGGTGCAGCTCCCTGTTCCGAGCCCCCAGCCCAGAGCCCACCGGAAGAAGGAGGGTGGCGTCCCTAAAACACACCTGCTCTCCCCCCAGGCTCGGAGGAGGAAATGCGCCCCGTTGGCTCCTGGCTGCCCGGTCAGGCACTGGCTTCCCCAGCAAAAGCATCTCCTCCCTCAGCGGCCGACGCCCCAGGTTTGACAGAGCTCCCCGCTTGTTCCTCTGCAGAAGGGAAGCACGCCGCCCAGCAGCCTCTGCGGGCCAGGCTGGCACTAAGCGCACCCCTCGACCTCGACCATCACGCCATGCAGCAAGCCAGAGGTGGCATCTTTCACTGCCACGACTTGTGACAACTGCGGCCATGTTTCTGCGCCTGTCCCCAGCTCGCCTGTGAGTTCACTTCGTCTACACGGCCTCTCCGCATGGCAGGCCTTCCAGCTCGCAGGCTGGCGCTCCATCCGCTGAGCCACACCAGCCAGGGCTTCACCTGTGACACTTAAGTCTCGGCGTCGCCCTCCGTCGTCACAGCCCTTTCCGCACCGCTGTGGTGCGCCAGGGGTGCCCGACTCCCCTCCCGCGTTTCCAGCTCGAGTGGGTCCCGACGGGGTCACTGCACGGAGCTACTTAGGAATTTATCTTACATGTAGCTATTACTCCCGTCCCGAGGACCACAACTATTTACTGGGTGACACGTTCAGCTGACAATGCAGGGGGGTGGTCCTGTTTTCTGTGCACTTCCTGGAAGGGTTAACGGAGACCGCGTTCACAAAAAGGTCACCCTTCTGCTGTGGGCACGTCCACTGTGTCTTCGGAGGCATTAAAGACACACCGTCTCTCAACATGATTCGTGCTCAGGGATTTCCTTCGGGGAGACTGGCAGGACCAGAGAGAAATGTAAAAGCGCGCTCCCTCTCCCCATCAGAATTCCTACCGGGAACTGCAGGACCACGTGCCAGGAACAGACCGCGCTCCTTTAGATCCACGAGAAATGTCCACGAGGATTTTCCAAGTACAGTGTTTGCAGATTATAAGATTGTGCTGATTCCGTTCCTGCGCGGACGAGCAACCGAGGGAAGGTGGAGGCGTGTGTCACACGTGACTGACACACACAGAATCACCTTCAGATTACGAGGCTGAACAGAACCAGCTAGGTGCCGAGGCTCTCTGTCTGAAAATTCGGGAACACGTGAAAGCACGAGAAGCCCCCGCAGGGCAGTCTGAGGCGCCCCCCGCAGGCCACAGCAGCGCAGACGCATTTCAGCACCACTGGGTCGGATCACACCGGGTCTCTGGGCTGTGCTTCACTGTCCTGAACACCAGCATCAAATCGTAACTTTCCTGTCACTTGTTACATGTTTAATAGATACTGTTAAAAGCCATGTACTTTTAAAAAGAATCTGGCTTCAGACGAGGTAATTAAAACAACTGACTCAGAAAACCCGCAGCTGGTATGGGCCCGGGTCCCGTGAGGATGAGGCGAGCCGTCCGACGCCCACCCTCAGACCTGCCCCTGTGGGACGGGTGCCGCCGTGGCGCGTGCCCCCGCGTGCCGGGACTGCGGTGACCTCAGCACAGAGTGGGAGCCGAGGCCCTGCCCCTCGTCATTGTGCAGACCAGGTCTGTGCCAGAGAGAGAGATGGCACGGGCACAGACGGGAGGTTCTGGTCCCCTGCAACGTTCCTTCCGGCCGAGAACGCGCTGTGAGAGCCATCGCCGGCACGCCTCTCCCCAACGGGGAGCCCGCTGGTGCCCGCCCCAGCACGGCCAGACGCACACGCAAGCTTGCATTTGCTCGTAGCCACATTTTAACAGGTAAAATGAATTGCAATCTTTTATTCAGCGTGATAAACCCATGTTATCATCCCAAGATGTAATCAATACAGAGATGAATAAACTAGTTTCCATTCTGTTTTTGGACTGATTTTAAAAACGTGGTACGCATTTTACACTCACTGCACGTCCTTCCGGCGCCGCCACATACAGGGCTAAGGCCGCTGCCCAGAGAGTGCAGATGTGAGCGTGGGCGTGACTCACGCATTCGAAGTGGCCAAGGGACCGGGGCAGTGGCCCGGGGCTCCGGGGTCAGGGGCTGTTGGAGGGGGGTTGGGGGGTGAAGAGAGAGGAAGCTGCTGGTGGCAGGAGGAAAAGACCATCAAGTAGACTCACCTGGGAGACAGGTGGAAGGTGTGACTGCAGGTGGCCCCAGGCATTAGGTCGGGGAGGATGCTGGGAAATGCATAATTGTGGGAGGCAGCACGCTAGAAGGGGCAAAGTCTCCAGTCCCTGCGATTCAGCCCCACCACACCAGACGGCAGCCCAGACAGAAGGGACCCACTGCCCTGTGTTTGGCACCTGGCCCCAATTCCCGCTCCCCTGACCCTCAGACTAGCGCCTCTGTGCTCTGCACGGCCTCAAGGCCAAGGTCAGCAGACATCGCCTTGCTGGTTTTGTGTGAGATTGGAGCTAATGGTCCCTAACCAAATGTATCAGGAACAGAGTGGCAGCCCGGGGAAGTCAGACACGCAGCCCAGGAGGGTGCCCTCGAAGGAGCCGCAGAGCCAGGAAGTGCCAGTGGCAAAGACACACGCAGGGACCCTCTGCACTGGAGTATTTCTGATCGAAACTCCTTCACGACGGAGAGAGGGACGGAAACACAGACGAGAAGGCAAACACCAGCACACAAGGACAGCGGTACAGGCTTGGTGGGGACCTTTTGGTACCCTGGCTTTCATTTCACACGTCACACGCCAAGTTAGGCCCACTGTCCGACACCTGCCACACACGTGTGGTGTTTGTACGCCAGCGCTGGTGCCACACAGAGCGCACACATGAGCATGGGCAGGGACAGGGGTTCAAGGGGACGGACAGTAACAGGCACCAGTGCAACGGAATTTCAGGGAGCTCGGCGACCCAGTGGAATCCTGGGAGTCAGGGGAGAGGCGTCCTTGCAACGCAAAGCAGCACCAAGAGCAACACAGCCGAGCGGAGTCGGCTTTCGCTGCGTGCCGCAGCTGCACACGGGCTGTGCTGGGCCCCCCACCCCCCACCGCGCTCCTCCCCACAGGGGTGAGCCCGCTGCGCAGCTGCCAGGCACCTGGCGCCGCCCATACTTGACGGTCAATCTTCTGCACCTTTCATTTACTGTTTTAACCATCCACCCAATTCGATCACGCTCTCGGCACCGACCTATTCGGTAAACACAGCGACGAACTGTGCTTTGTTACACAGGAAAGAATGGAGCGCACATCCTCGGGACGCAAAGGCACCACGCGGATGAGAGAGAGGAGCCCCGCAGACACGAACGCACAGACACTGCCGCCGCGTGGTGGGTGGGCGGACGGACGGACAGGTCCCGCGGGCCTGTGTCCGCGAGACGCCCCGCAGGTTCCAGAAGACCCGAGCCGTCCACACCTGCCCGGCGTCTGACATGAAACCCAGACGCGTCCCGACAACCCAACTAACACGCTGCTTCACAGTCTGGGGTGTTAGCATGTACATTTTTAAAAACTGGCTCAATACTTTTAAAAAGTATTCCAGTTTTATATTCAGAATGTGGGCCCAGCCATAAAGCCCATTTCACGCAACAGAAGACTGCTGGTGAGTTTCAGGTCACAAGGTGTTAAATGGCACACACGCTAGAGACAGTGAAAGCTTTTATTTTTTCTTTTACTTCCATCTAAACACTCTCTCTTCTGAAAAACATGAAAGCATGCACATCTATGGCATTCTTATAAAGAAAAACTAAATGATAATGAAGCTGCAAATCAACGATAACACCAACAAAAGCTTAAATGATATTATGTGAAGAGACTTACAAGTAGATACGGGGCTCTTAATTTTAGAAAATAATTCAAATATCAATACACGTTAAAAAGAAGCTTCTAATTTTCCAAGAATTTTTGACACAAACTTTTTAACAAATACTTTAAAGACCTTTTGTGAGAAGAGTATTAACTATAGTGATAAAAAACATGATTTTCAAGTGATTTTTTGTGGTTTACTTTGCCTTTTTAAAATCAACTATAATCAAAATTCTAATGGTACTGCCTCTTAAAATTTAAACTTAGAGCATATCCATTATGTTCACAGTAAGTAACACAACTTACATTTATTTTGGTCTAATCAGAAGCAGGGTCTAACTTTAGGACTTAAAAGAAAGCATGTGACAAAGACACGCGACAGACCTGAACGTCACCTCCCAGGCAAGAGACACCGCGGTCTGTTGGCGCGCACTCCGTCCACAGAGGCCCTGTGGACCCCTGGTGCCGACCCCGGGCCGTGAGGCCACGTGCTTCCTGAGGGGACCTGTGTGCAGAGCGGCCAGTGCCCCTGCCCCGCTCCTCGCTGCGCCCGCTGCTCCTGCGGAGTCGGCTGGACCCGCCTCCCCCTGCACCGGGGCTCCGTTCTGCCAGGATTTGGCCAGAGCAGCAACAGTTCAGAAAAAACCCACCAGCGGCACGGACAGAGGGCAGATCACACCTGAGCAAAAGCCCTCTCGCACCGCCCCACTGCGCCAGGACCGAACTCTGCGCGGCTCGGCACCTGAAACACGGTCTGGCTCCGAGTGGCGCCTGGAGCT
This sequence comes from Micronycteris hirsuta, assembly GCA_004026765.1. Classification (NCBI taxonomy): domain Eukaryota; kingdom Metazoa; phylum Chordata; class Mammalia; order Chiroptera; family Phyllostomidae; genus Micronycteris; species Micronycteris hirsuta. Next base: position 32,030 of record PVJI01015473.1, read on the forward strand.
GTGAGTCCCCACTGAGCTGGGGGGTGGGGTGGGGGCTACACAAATGCGCTCAGTGCGGACGAGGCAAAGTTCTCGACAGGAGACAGGTGCACAATGTGTCTGCCGCAGCCTCGCGCAGGCTGGCACAGCCCACCTTCGCCGGGACGGCCCGCGGCCCCAGGCCTGCCCCAGAGGGTGAGGTTCGGGATCCACCAGCCCGGGGCGACAGGAAGAAGGCACGTACTAGTGAACCCAGAAGACGCTTGAGGCCCCTCACCTCAAACTTTGGTGGGACCAGGCCCAACAAAGGGGCACGATGGTCGTTTCGATGAAAAAATAGAAGGAAACTCCAGGTTTTCAAGTACTTGTGGCACAGATGTTGAGAAGTTCTGAGAGCTTAGCCTAAATCTTCAAAATGCCGGGCAATTTAAAGTTCTGTCACAAGAACGAGGGTCACAATTTTAACTTACACTTAACTCTCATGTTTTATACGTTAGTCTTCCGTATGGGGTACAGGGTGTGCAAATTAAGCTGTTTCAATAAATACTAGAGATGGGAATCATTCTGCGAATATAAAGTAAATGGAAATCGGCGCATGGAGCAGGTGCCCCAGAGCTTCCTCCTCTCCCCTCAGTGCTTAAATACAGTCTCTTTCACGGACTTGGAGAAATTTTGCAAAAAGCAGAACATTACATAGCTGTAAGATACTTAATACTTCAGTGATAAGAGTCTGGACCAGTAAAGGTGTAAAACATTGGGAATGACAAACACCACGGAACGGACTGCAGACCAGTGTTCACAAGCGCAGCTGACTGACCGCACAGCCGTGGGGACGGCGCGCCGCGGGGAGGACGTGGTCGGCGGACAGCGCAGAGGGCAGCGCGGTCCCCGCCACCAGCTCCCGCACCGAGGCTGCGGGATCCTGCGAGCCTGCCCAGGCCAACGGCGGCTCCGTCAGAAACGCTCCCGTATCCGGTGTTCAACCAGTAAGGCTTTATTTACACGTCTGACTGGATTCGGGAACAAGTGACACCACGTGCAGCCGCCCACATGGCCGCCAGGCACGTCCCTCGGCCGGGGACAGTCACGCTTTAATACTGACCCACAGGCAGCCAATCAGGGTCCCGCAGACCCACGTCTTCACGTAGAGCCTGCGCCCGGCCTCGGTGGCGAGCAGGCCGGCAGTCAGACCGCCCAGGAGCAGCAGGGACGGCAGCGTCTTCGCGAGGCTCAGTCTGGAGTGGACGCTTTTCCCAGGAAACTTGCTTCTTCTCTCGGGGTCCAGCGAGTCGTAGAACTCGATCAGCAACCTATGGCCGGAAGGCAGACAGCGGTGAGCTGCCGTCCCCGTGACTGCAGCCCCGCAGCCCAGCAAGCACTGGCAGGCACCTCCCGTGTGCTGGGAAAGGTGCGGGTCCTTGAGAAACAACGAGGAAGGGATGGCTGGGGACCAGACCTGCCTGCAGCCTGGGGGAGGGCCGTGAGTGGTGTGCACACCGTGTCACGGGCAACGGCTTCCGTGTTGCCGTGACCTGACCCCCAGCTGGGTGATGAGCCCCCTCACCTTCTCTCTACCTGCCCTTCCTCCACCCCCACCCACTGACCGGAAGGCAGGGACAGGTCAGCAGTGCTCACGGCATAAAGCCTTAGCCCCTGGAATTATACAAGCAGCCAAGAGAAAAGTAAAGTTAATTCATTCTCCATCTTATTTTAAAAATGTAAACTTTTAATAGAACACAATATAATAATCTCAAACACAGACTTACAAAAATGGAAAGACCTCCTTCTGCCTTATAAATCATTCCCTAGCAATATCCATTGTTTTAAATATCCAGATTCATCCTAAATATGTGCAAACTCATAACGCAAAATACACTGGATAGTAAACATATCATTCGGCTTTTTTTTTCTGAGGACAGATTTTCATGTTAAAACATAGCAATATTACTTTTAAAATTTCTCCCATAACCAAAATGTGTGTAATAAATCGAGTCACGTACAACCGGGAGCCCATAAAATACGGAGCTCTGCCTACCTGCCTGTAAGCTGAACAGCGGCCCCCTCGCGGGGCCAGTGCACTTTAGCACTCTCAGCGGGGAAGCCCCTCCTGGGACGCAGTGAGGAAGCGGCAAGCGCCGCAGCCGCCCGAGGAGGTGCGTGAAGAGAGCAAAGTGCCTGGGTCAAGTCTCTGACCACACACCTCATTCTGAAAGTGCCTTTAGCACACTCGTCACTGTGCCCTTATGGAATGGGGCACTCTGTAACTGTAATGGAGGATCCACTCTTCTCAAATAGAAGACACAGTGCGGATGTTAAATCGGTCTTCAACAAGCAGGACGCTCATCAGAAAGGACAAAGCCTCTGCGGTTGGCAGAACCAATGCACGCGCACGGGGTGTCCTGCGGTCCTCACCCGGACACTGCCGAAACCCAAGGCCCACTTTCTGTCTCCCGAAAGCGGGAGGGTAGCCCTGAAACTCCTGCCTCCGGAAACGCACATGAAGCCCAGGAGACACTCCTGTGCTCTGCCCACGCCGCCCGCGGCCCCTTCAGCGAGTGGCGCGCGCGCCCCGTGGGACTCCTCAAGCCGTGCCTCACCCCAGAGGCTCCGAGCCACCTGCCCAGCCTCCTTCCAACACAATTGGGTGTCACGGCCCAGGCACACATGGGACATGGTCTGTCCCCTCAGCCCTGCTTGTGGCCTGACGGCTGGCCCCACCAGTCTCACCGCTTCATCTGAGCTGGGCGGCAGGTGGGGGCACCGTGCGGTGCCGTCTCTTTCTGTGGAGTGCCATGTCTCACCACAGGGCACTGCTTCGGACACACTGCGGATGATAACGGGGCCCGGCCTCAGCACCCCATTACGGGGACGCAGGGCAGCAGTGGCTCAAACGTGCACCGTGCCGACTTCACTTTCTAAAAAGCGCACTTAATAAAACGCCGCGTCTGTGCCTAAGGGTTTAGGACACTGCCATGTAGCTGAAACAAAGCTGCTGAAGTGCGGGACTGCTGGTACTCACTTATCTTTTATTTCAAAACGCTCATGAAGCCACCTTCTCAGGTACACTTGTTCTTCCGGGACGTCTTTTTTGTCTATGCGATCAATGTGAATGTGGATTTTTGGACATTCTTTGCAGAGGAATTCTAACAAAAAATAAAAATATTTCATGTTTTTACTTTTAGAATTCACGGTTATATAAAATAACAATGAAACTGAGGCAAAAAGATGTTTGAAAATAAAAAGGTACAGCGTCCTTAGTGAAAACGAAGTGGAAGCACAGATGGCAACGGTGGTTTGGGTTTCGAGCTGAAGGGGAGCGCATGGCAGCTCCCACACCCACCGCGCCCGCCTGGGCCGCGAGGGGAGAGCAGCAGGCCCGCATCACTCTCCAAGCGCGGCCAGCCCAGGGACAGGGAGCGGGCTCGGCGAGCACCATGTCCCCACCCTCCGAAGGACCGGGATGGCAACCAAGAAATACCCCATTTAGCGAGACTTAAAGAAACGCAAACTTGCGGATGAGTAAAAACTACCGGAAACTGCATCGGGATACTCGCTGGGAAAAGACATCAGGTAAACGCAGGGCAGCAGCGCCCACTCGGCTGCTGGCAGAAAGGGGAGGAAGCGGTCCCAAGGACGCAGGACTTACCGACCATGGACGGAGCTTCCTTCCGCTGACCCTTCCCGTCCACGGTCCCTTCGAAAGCCACCGTCACATCGTACACCGCGTCCAGATAGTCCTTCATCGAGTCGAAAGCCACGTGGGTGGCCTTCACGCGTGGCGTCAGCACGTGCTGCAGCACGGCCAGCCCTGGAAGAGAGGGTCCCGTGCGGGGGGCTGAGCCGCCGGCCGGGACGGAGCCTGTGCACTGCGCCGCCGGCCCTGCAGACGCCGCAGAGGACCGCAGAGGACGTCAGTCGGCAGGAGCGCCCCCACGTGGCTGCTCGTCGCCCGGCCACCGGGACCCGCCGCAGGGCGCGGTGGGAAAACCGCCTCCGAAGCTCCAGACCCGCCAGAACCTCTCCGGCCTGGAGACCCCCGACCAGGGCGAGCACTGTCCTCCTCCTGGTCCCCGGCCACAGGCGAAGGTGGTCGCGTCCTGACCACCGTCAGTCAGGATTCCGCATTCAGTCAGTTCACCTCCGCATTTCTTGCCCCCACGCCCATGGTTCTCCCAGCTCTAGCGCACCTTCCACCCAAACAGACCACCCAGATGCCCCTCGCCGTGGTAAGAGAGGTGTGGGGCAGTCACGTGAGCTACCGGCCGGAACCTCTCAGGGCATACCCCAAACTCCAGTTATTGGTGTAGTTTTTTTAATTGAGATCTAATTCACATACATAAAATTTACAGTTTCAACGTGCACAATTCAGTGATTTTTTTGTAGTATATTCAAAAGAGCTGTGCAGCCATCACCACTGTGGACCTCCAGGCCCTTTCGTCACCCTGACCCCGAGCTGTGGGCAGGCGGCCCAGCCTCCCTCCCCCGCCCCGCCTGCCCCAGCCACCACGAGACTGTCTGTGGGGGACCTCACACGTGAATGGGGTCGCCCAGCAGGTGGGCTTTGGTGATGGCTTCTTTCATGCAGCACACGTTTCCCAGGTTCTCCCAGGTGGCCCGCACGAGTACCTTGCTGCCCTCTATGGCCGAGTGCGTTCCACTGCACAGACAGACCACATCTGATCACCCCGCCCGCTGGAAGACCTCGGGGCTGCTCTCTCCTGTGGCTGCCATGGGAAACCCGCTGCAGACGTTTGCACAGACGACACGCCCGCCCTCTTCCGGGGCCAGCCCATTCACTGCTCCACAGGAGAGCGCTCTCCAAAGGAGCGGCGTGGAAACGCCCTGGAAAGCACGCTGGGTGTGGACGGCCTGAGCCCGCTCTCCAGGGAGAACCAGCTGCGCAAGGAAGAACAGCCCCAGCGCACTGGACCTTCTGCAGAGGAATCTCTGCAATGCAGAGTGGTGTGGGAACCACAGGCGTTCCCACACCACACATCCGACTCAGTCCCCTGGGCAGAGGCCACTTCGTTCACTCTCAAACTCGTGACAAAAATCTGCAGTGTGCCAGATGGGAAACATTCGTCAATTAAATGAGTTAATACTGCCTTCTTTGCTATTTAAGCACATCCATTTTTTAGATATTATTTTGGATCAGTTGTAGGTATGTAGTATAGTGAAGCTTACTGAATTTTAAGGCCGAAGTCCCACAGAATCGCCCTGTGGTATTGAGTAAGAACAGCTAATGAGCAGATGCTAAGTCAGTCAGCAAGGAGACAGAAAGTAAAAGGAGCGTTCCGCATGACAGACGGGCAAGGTGTGGGACGCTGGGCTGTGTGGGCAGCGACTGGGCCACCCCAGCCCCACCCCCGGGGGAACAACACCCTCCCGGAGGAGGGCCCCAGAGGCAGCGGGCGTCCTCACCCCAGTCTGGACCCAGCCCCTTGCCCAGCTCTGGGAAAGAGACAGCCCCTGGGGCAGGAACAAAGAGGGGACCGGGCAGCAGAGAACAGGCACCTCGGGAAGGAAACAGTCAACCATGCTCGCTGACCACACGGGCATGCGCCGCACTGACAAGTGCCCCCTGGGAAACGGAGTGCCTGCAGTGCAGGGAAGCGGGAGTGGCTTCAATGAGGCGTCAGACAACAGACATGTGACATCCTCGCCAGGACAACAAATGGAACATGGCCCCTCTTTGAGGATCAAAAGGCGCCTCCCGTAACCCCAAGCCGAGGGGCCCCCGGCCCACCCAGACAAGGATTTCCAGGGGTCCTCAGGGATAAACGGAGGAGGGCCCTCTGACCCCAAAACCTTGAGACATGGTCATAAAACCAATTAATACCAATGATGGAGCAGCCGCCTACAATTCACCACGAGCTGAGAACAGGCCTTCGTCGCCCACTGCTCAGACCCCAGCGCCTGCCGTGGCACCGACTGAGGGGACCGCACCCGCGGGGGGCCCCAAGTGCCCGCCCTCGGCTGGGAGAAACAGCAGCTAATTAAGGCAACCCGTCCTGGCCAGCACGGGGTCTCCATCTCAGGTCTGTGTGCCTCACTGCCATCTGCGCCGCTCCTGAGCACCCCCCGGCTGCCGACCACAGGCTGCCTTCCCGCCCCGCATCGGGCCGCTCCCCGGGGCCCAGCAGGTGCGCCCTGTGCGCCCGAAACGCTGCTGCCGGCATCGCACTGTGGAGACCTGCAGGGGACGGCGAGCGCCTGGACAGAACCCTGCACTGACCCACAAGAGACTGCACACGACGCGCGTCTGCCTGGTCATCGCCCCGGCCCTCCCGCTGCTCCGGGCACGCAGCCTGGAAGGCCCAGTGCCTCGCGGTGCCTGTCTGTCCAGGACAACAGCACCTCACGGCTCTGAAACGGCGACACAAGTCAGTCACGGGGCGGTGAGGCAGATGCTGCGGGCCGGCGCGTGACAACATCCTGAAGGGCATGAAGCACTCTTGGAGGGTGACCGCAACAGTGCTCCTGAAAGGCGGCATCGGCCCCTCCTGCCCGTGGGGGAGCGCTGCAGGAAGACGAGGACACAGGGCTTGGGGGGGCGGAGCAGGGACACACAGAGGGCGAGGAGCAGGGGGGCAGGGCTGGGGAGGGAACTGGGGAGCGCACCGGGTCCCAGCGGCACGCGCACTCACCAGCAGGACTGGGGGACACCAGGCCCCACGCGAGCTCTAACCTGGAGGCTGAGAAAAACCGTCTCTTTGCTCGAAGCACGAATGTTCCGGGCATTTGCCGTCACAGAAGACACAGCAAAGCCCTGCTTCCTGACACGAGGGTTCAGAGAGGTCGCGGGGTCTGGCTGGCTGCTGGGGCAGAAAACCACCCCGGGGCTCGCAGGACAGTGTCAGGAGGGAGACCGGGCCACGTCGCGGTCCAGATGCCTCGGTGAGCACTGAGTGCGAGTTCCGAGAGTGACTGCAGGGAAGACCAGGTGCAGCGACGCGGTCGGGGTGGCTGAGAAAGACGCAGGCGGCGAGAGTGGTGCGTGAATGTCACCAGGCGGAGCGTCTCCTTCTCTTGGTCTCTGATGGGCCCGCGACCGCTATTTTCCTTCCTTTTCTTTGAAACGTGAGTGTAAAGTACAGGCTTACCGGCAGGTATCAGTGCACACGGTCCGGGGGAAACACAAACTCTGACCCACCTAACCTGCGATCACACGACTCGCCTCTGCCAGACGAGCGCGAGTTCTGAACGTGAGGGTGCACAGGCCAGGGGAGCTCAGCCTGACCCCGATGTCAGACTTCGCAGGCCGGGGGGGCTCAGCCTGACCCCGACGTCAGACTTCGCAGGCCGAGGGGGGCTCAGCCTGACCCCGATGTCGGACTTTGCAGGCCGGGGGGGCCGGTGGGTCCCGAGATCCGTGTGTCAATCTAGCTTCCCAACGCCGCCGACACTGCCGGTTCGGGCACCACTCAGCCACTGTTTTGGAATTTGGACCGTGGCCTGAGCAGATCAGGAAGGCACGAAGCAGCAGCTGGAAGGCACATGCAAAGACGGGGAATAAACTGCCCCACCGCTTATTTTGGTGTGACTCTGTGCCAACGGCACGGAAATGGCCGCAGAGATAAGCCCAGCTCTCAAGGTCACCGAGCATCTGCTGGGCCCACAGGACCAGGTGAGTGTGTGACACGAGGCGCGTGCAGGACAGGTGCCCTGCTCTTCCTCCTTGGCCCTCCAGGCCCACGAGCACTGTCCCCTGCTGCTGTCACCTTGAAGGCTACGGCCTGACCCAGGCGCCACACCACTGGCACAAGGAGGAGGAGGGCCCGAAGGACTGAGCCACGAGCCACAGCTGCAGTCAGACACGGATGGAGGAGGCAGGCCGAGGGGCACACCCAGGGGTCTCTGTGCGTCACCATAAACGGACTCCGGGGGCCTTCGCTCTCCCTTTATTCCTTCTGAGTCTCTGTCCGAAACGACGAGAACGCCAGCGCGGAAACTCAGCCCTGGGAACAGGAGGCCGGAGGGTGGTTTTCCAACACGGTCCCTCTCGGTCTTTGCATCCGGAACGATGCCAACGCCACAGCAACCGCGGCCCACAATGCAGTTCTGCGGCCTCTCCCTCGCCCTGCAGGTTGCTGCGTGAACAGCCACGCGCGCAAACAATGGGCAAAGAAGGGGGGGTGTCACTCCTGACAAGGTCGCTGGGTTCACACGGCAGGTCACCTGACAAAACAAACGCCGTAGGAACGCACTAGCAGAGCGATCGCTCGCCCCCCGTGCTGCTGTCCTCACGCTGACCTGGCTCCGCTGCCGTGTGCAGTGCACTGCATGTGCATGTTTATACTGCCTATCTGCACTCACATACCACCAGACTATTACTTTCACATAGTCGCTGCAGTTCTCTTTACTAAATGTCTACCATCGTGCTCCCAAGTGACAAGTCCCACAGTGGCCCTCCTGAGGACAAGGCCCCCCTTCCCCCACTGACGGTGGAGAATTGAGCCGCCTCGATACAGAGGTCTCTCACTTCACATTGAGCAGCTTCATGAAGACTCTGCCTGGACTTCAGACTGCTCAGAAACTTGAGTTCCGTCCTGGACGGATCGCAGTTGAACAAACCTTGAGTATTTTATTTGGTAATGCGAGTAAGTCTTTTGTGAAAGAACAACTAAGAAGACTTAGTTTCAAGTAAGAAGGAAATTCAGACCATTAAAATGACTGCTTTGAAGCTGACGACGTGAAGAACTCACGGCACCAGAACGCAGTTCGTGAGTCGCAGCGCCAACACTGACGTGCTGCCTCGGGCCGAGTGCTTTGGGAAGCGAACACGGCAGAACCAGGGCCGCCCGGGCCTGGTGCCGCCCGGCCTGGCGCCGCCCAGGGCGCAGACAGGCCTGGGACGCCACGGCACCGCCCCGCTGCGAGCAGAGCTGGCTGCACGGTGGACGGCTTCCACGCCTGAGCAAGCAGCAGATTTTATAGGCATCTATTTGTTTTTTTAAGTCAGAATCAAAGGAAGGTACTTTAGGAACAAAATAATGTTTAGAAACAAAACATATCACAGACTAACACGTGCTATTAGTTTCAACTTTCTTGAAGAAAAACTAACAGA